>JAXCGZ010003778.1:152500-277500 GCA_037179515.1 Halocaridina rubra | reverse complement strand
TAATGTGTTTAAGTACTGGCACCAGATGATGATAATATTTTGATGTTGAATCTTGTTGATACCACTAGCTTTTCGAAAGGACGTGGGAGGAGAAGTGCAACTTTATAATGTTCATTGTTGTTTTGTTATATGGTCCCATGTTGCTTTCTCGTTATGGGAATATAAATGTATTACGGAAACAGTGCCAACCTTATACTTTAATGAATGGCTGACACCCAGGGATAATTCCTGAACGCATATGGACAAGTAAATTCCGTAGTACCAACCACATGAGCATTGAAACCATTGTAATGGTAAGTTTATACTTCCACACACCCTTTTTAGCGAGAAATTGGTTGGACATTAGGTTAGGTTGGGTTTAAGCATGTTTCCCGACTCAAGAATAGAGTTGAAGTTATTGAATTTCAGTTTTATATTGGATCAAGTAAAGATGACGACTAAGCTAGTAAATTGCTAGGTTGGGTTTAGCATTAACGTAACCCCATCTAACGTAATTTAATCTTGCCCAACAATTTACGGGGATAAATTCTTACAATTGCGTGATTGTAAATATGGAGGTGAAAATTATATTTTTCCTTTTGTTTTTGAATGAATCTAACCATGATAACAGCCGTAAATAAATTTTAAATTAGGTTAGATTAAGCTAGTTTAGCATATATATTCTGACGTTTTTCAAGTTATAGTATATTCATTCAGCAGACATCAAAAACTAGAGGAAAAATATAATTTTCACCTCCAAACAGAGACTGGTGCCATTGTAAGAAAATATATATACTGGCTTATTTAATGTACTGGGAGTAGTTATCAGTGCTTGGTCTTTTGCTTCTACATTATGTTTGTAAGAATAGTAATCACTAGTTTTAAATGTTTATCTTTTATGCAAAGCATTATTTCATTGCTCATAAATAGTAATGCATTAATTATGAAGGTAACTGTTACCATCACGCCCTAATGAGTATTAAGGCATTAAAGAAAGTGACTATAACTTTTAAAAACAGTAGTTTCCATCATCAACTCTCTTACTTGGGGGCGAACCAACCTAATCTCACTGAACCTAACATGAAATTAAATGAATTACATTAGTGTAAAAACATAATTTGACACTTTTATCCAAAATATTTCTAGAAAGTAAGTGTTCAAATACGTTATTTTTTTTAACTCTGTATGTTGTGTGTTTGTGTGATTACCTAATAGTGCTTAGCCCAAAGCTCGTATCTTCCCATGTCCTGATCGGTTCCTCTTTTTTTTTTTTTTTTTTTTTTATACATATGAGTGTGACACCGGGACAGGCAGAAACTGTCCTCATCAATAAAGGCCCTGGCACAAGAAAATACCAAGATAATGGAAAAGAAAAAGGTTAAGGACAAAGCAGAGATGAGGCAGTGTCACACAAAGGAAAACGACAGAAAGAAAAAAACAGTCAAAGTACAGAGGACCCAGAGATATGGAGGACTAGGCTCTGAGATGACGATAGATCTGCTTTTTGAAGGATGAAAGCTCATAAGAATTAGGAAAGAAAGAAGGAGGAAGAGAGTTCCAGAGTCTGGAGGTAGATGGGAAGAAGCAGTTGCTGCATCGACCAATCCGCGAGCTACAAAGCTCCACGCAGTACCTATGAGATGAGGACGCTTGGCGAGTGTTACGCGGCCTTGGCAGTGGGGGAGGGATGCAACTCGCCAACTCATCAGAGCAGCGATGGAAGTAGTAGCGATAGAAAAGTGAAAGAGAAGATACCTTACGGCGAAGAGAGAGAGAATCCAGGTTAGAAGTTAGAGAAGGATCATTAATGAGTGTGACTGCCTTAGATTCAACCCTATCAAGAAGATAAGTAAAGGAAGAAGCACCCCAGATGTGTGAGCAGTATTCTAAGCAGGGACGGATAAGACCTTTGTAAATTTTAAGTAACTGCAAAGAGGAAAATTAATGACGAAAACGAAACAAAATCCCCAATTTTTTGGATGATGCTTTAGAAATTTGGATTATGTGATTCCTACAAGACAAATTAAAGGTTATATGGATTCCTAATATACCGATAGAGTTAAGAGGGTAAATTTCATTCGTACTTAGTGATACTTATCATACCTGTCCTTAAAACTTTGGATTGAGGTAGCATAACTACCTCCTCGCTTAGTAAATTCCAATTATCAACTACTCTTACACTAAAAAAGTACTTCCTTACATCCTGCAAAGAAGTTTTCTTATGACGCATCAAATTATGACCTCTAGCTCTAGTGCCAGCTATATAAAAAAAATCGATCCCTATCCACTCTATCATAACCATGAAGAAATTTAAAGTCTGTCACCAAATCCCCCCCTCAATCTTCTAGCTTCGAGTGATGATAAGTCTAATTCCCTCAGCCTCTCATCATAACTGAGATTGCGTATTTCTGGCACCAGTTTCCTGGCATGTCTTTGAACTTTTTCAAGCTTAGCTACATGCTTTTTCGAGTGTGGATTCCAAAAGGGGGCTCCATCTTCAAGATTTTGCGTCACATAGATTTCATAAATATTTCTGAACATTCCCTTGTCCATGTGCCTGAAGGCTACCCTTACATTTGCTAAGAAAGCATATACTGCCATTTATATTCATTACTGGAGACAAATCGGACAGTATGTTTACTCCTAGATCTCTCTCTTTCTTTGTCTCTTGAAGTTGTACTCCAGCCACCGAGTAGTCACGCTTGGGCCTTCTTGCACTTGTACCCAATCTCATTACCTTACATTTTTAAGTATTGAGTTTCATTAGCCACTTTTCTGACCACTCATGCAGACTATTTAGATCTTTCTGAAGTTCTCTACCATTGTTCTCGTTTCTTACTTTCTTCACAATCTTTGTATCGTCTGCATACATATTCATGAATGAATTTACAGACTCTGGTAGGTCATTTACATATACAAGGAACAAAAGTGGACCTAAAACTGAACCCTGTGGAACTCCACTACTAACTCTTCTCCATTCATACACTGTGTAATTACTTAATTGTGCGTTTGAGAAAGAGCCCTATGTTCATAACTCCCCGTCTTACTTGGTGATACTTATATTTATCCTTAAAACTATGAATTTATTTAGCATTGACTACATCCTTGCTTAGTAAATTTCAATTATCTACTATTTTTATGCTAACTAGTACTTCGTACATTCTGCAAAGAAATTTTCTTATAAAGCTTTAAGACTACAGCCACACCAGAGGCAACTAGCGGAGAGGGATGACGCGATATGATGAAACTCATTGAGTTATATGTGGGTGGCTAATTGGATGAGCGGGGAGGTATGTTGCTCCACTTACCCTCCTCTCTTGACACTACGCGATGCAATATGTTCCAGAATGACTCGCACTGCCTAGCAACATCCCTAGCTATTTTCAGCATGTCAACTGAACAAATTGTTGGAGACGTTAACGCTCCTTATATGGACAGGCATCGCGATGATGCTGATCTCGCCACTCATCGCTCCACGCTACTTCCCCACTCGTCGCATCTGGTGTGGCTGTAGCCCTAGTGATGACCTCTGGTTCTAGAGCTACCCACATCAAAGTATCTGTCCCTGTCCACTTTGTCAGAACCATGAAGGAATTTAAAAACCGTGACCATGTACTCCCACTTTCTTCTAGCTTCTAGTGATGGTAAGTTAACTTCCCTCAGGCTCTCCTCATAAGTGAGTTGCGTATTCTGGCACCAGTTTCGTAGCATGTCTGAACTTATTATAGTTTATTTAATGCTTTTTCAAATGCAGATTCCAAAGGGTGCTGCATATCCAAGCTCTGGTCTCACATAATTTACATATATATTTCTGAACATTTCCTTGTCCATGAGTTTGAAGGCCACCATAACATATGCAGCCTTTTATATGCATTTCAGGAGACACCTGTTAATGTGTTATAGATGTCTCATTCCCTGCCTCATGAAGTTCTGCACCTACTATTGAGCACCCAAACTTGAGTCTTCTTTCACTTATACCCATTTTCATCACCTTACAGTTTGAAGTACTGTATTGAATTTCGTTAGTCACTTTACTGATAACTTTTACTAACTATTTAGCTTCCTGTAGTTCTCTATCATTGTTCTTGTCTACTACTTTCTTCACAATCTTTGCATCATTTGCAAACATACTCAAAAATTCATATAGACTCTGGTAGGTCATCTACATATACAAGGAATAATAGTGGCCCTAAATTGAACCCTGTGGATCCCCACTTCTAACCTATTTACAGTCATACTTGAGTGTCATACTCTTAACCCTCTGTTCCCTATTTTCTGTATAAGATTTCATCCACACCAAGACATGCCACCGATTCTTGGTATGACTTGTAGCTTCTTAACAACTCTCGCATGTGGGACTGTATCAGATGCTTTCTTAAAATCTAAAAGTACCCAATCTGCCCAGCCCTCTTTTTCTTGTGAGATCTGGCTTGCCTAATCATAAACTTGATTTTTGAAACCGTTAGTGTTTGGCTTTATTTCTGTAGACAAATAATCATGACACATATAACAAGAAACTATTATCATGCAGTCTAATTACAAGAAGATAACCATTAAAGAAAACAGCAAGAAATTGTATGAACTCCCTATTGAATTTGTGACCTCAACTCGTCACCTTCTCAGAGTACCAATTGTGACCAATTGAGGTCACAATATAAGTAAGTTCTTCATATATTTTTCCCTTAGTTCTCTTTAGTAGGCCTTTTCTTGCCATTACATACATATCTTTATAGGGAGCCTGGGGGGCTCAGTGGTAGAGTACAATGACAAAGAGAACCGTGGATTCGATCACACTATGGGGCATTAGGAAGGCCATCCAGCCTTGATCTCTTAGCTCCAACATGTCTGTGTCCACCCCTATAATGGGGATTAATAGTGATATGAAACAGCAAACAACATGCATATATTAATAGGGGGCAGTAGTAGCTCAGTGATAGAGCACACGCATCGGGATGTGACCATTGCAGGTTCGATCACCCCAGGAGGCATTGGGAAGGGCATCCATCCTTAATTCTCTAGCTCCAACATGTCCATTTCCACCTCCCATTCAAATGGGAATAGTGGTGCACATATGTAATGAATTTATAGTTGTATGTAGGCCTATGCAATATGCTTACACTGGATGTCGTAAAGATTTATTTGATGGAGGTGTGGGTGACGTTCTATGATATATGTGACATTAAGATTGTTTTTCGAGTGTGCTGAAAAACATTCTTGTCAAAATACCACAAGTATAGCATTGTCTCAAGTTCTTCTCTGAGTCAGATTTAGTTTCCATTTGGTGGTGTTGGAGTAAGGGAATGTGAAGAGAAAGTTCCACTTTCCTTAGTCTGATGATGTATATTTTGTAATTTGTGATGAAATTTTTCTTTTATGCATGTTTACATAATACAAGCATTTTCAAATTTGTTTGGGATTTTCATTAAAGGTTTTAATACGATGTAAGTGTACATTGAATTACAGGATTGCTCTATGGAGTCAAATGTTGTAGCATGAGAGAGAGAAAGAGAGCACTACAGAAGGATACAAACAATGTACAGGGAGTCCCAAATTTACATCAGGCTTTCTTTCCTGACAGCTGTCGTAACCTGGTTTTCGATGTAAGTCAGAAAACGCCTAAATACAAACCTATGTCCCCTACCAATGCTAATAATAAATAAGCTAAAACATAGAATTATAATCTATGTTCTTAATTTAAGACATAATAATTGTAAATGTACACTATACAGTATTGCTTACCTTTACTACTGTGGTTGGCTTGCATCATCAGCCCCATATCCAACTTAGGGTCAAACGGCTTAACACCAGCAAATGAGCACTAGAACAATAATATGGCTTATGAGCGGAAGGTGGGCGACGCTTCTTCTTACCCCCTTTCCCATTTTCACTGAACTAAAAAATCTATTTGCTTTCTCCTGAACCAACAGGATGCACCGTCAATGCTGGTCATCCAGCGAAAGCACTAATAACCCATTTCATTCATGTTGAAAGTAGGTAATCACAGCAAATTAGCACGATAAGCAATATGGCATACTAGAGTGAACTGAACGATGGTTCTTCTTCTAAGTCTAATGCCGTGTGACAATGTAGCCAACCTCAATAAACTTTATTGCCTAAAAATCGTATTTACGACTATGTATTTGGTAATTTTTTTAAGTAAATTAAATCCAATTCCTTCAAATAACCAAGTACATAAACAAATAAAAAAAAGGAAACATTAACTTGATATACTGTATATGTATACAGCAATGCCGTATGTCAACGAATTTCAAAAGCCGACCTCAACAAACTTTTTTGCATTAAGATTGTATTTATGGCTATGTATTTGGTAATTTTGTAAATAAATTAAATCTAAGTCCTTCAAATAGCCAAATACAAAAATAAATAAAAAAAACATTAACTTGATATATGCAGTGTGCAGGACAGTAATAACACATCCTACAAATCAGAAATCTATTACCCAAGCTAGGTTAATAAAAGTATCTCTTAAACGGCACTTACACCTGGGAACTAGCGACTAAAACATCCGGCGGTATTTTAATTCAATGCTATTGAGAACAAATAACATGCTCATAGCATAGTTGCACTAGTGTATATATGTGTGTATGAATGTAAAGTGAAGGCACAAGCTATACTCACTCGGATCCAATACATCCAGTAGGTCAATGATTTAGCACATTCGTAGTCACCGCCGCCACATGCAACCAACCTACAATAACAACCACAACACCAGCCCCTAGCGGCGCCATTGTACTCAACCGAAAAGTATCGTACCTAACATACATCTTTCCCCCTTCAAAGCAAAATTAAATCTGCCCATCAACAATTGAACTGGAGAACATCTTGTAGTATCCAGTGGAGAATCCCTTTATGTCATCAGTGCCAAAAACACATCATCTTAGAATAATAGTCTCTTGGCAGTCTGCACTGCCCTCTCGGCACATCCATTCTCTTGGGGGAAATGAGGGTTTGAAGTACAATGTTGAAATCCATAATCTAATGCAAACTGCTGGAAAGCTATGGATCCAAACTGCGGCCCATTGTCCGACACCATCACCTCTGGGATACCAAACTTGGCGAATATATTTTTCAGCTTCCCTACTACAAATGATGATGTAGATTCATTTAAATATACTATCTCAATCCATCTACTGTAATAATCTACTACTATTAAATACTCCTTCCCTCTGTAAGAACAAAGATTGGCTCCTTTTTTCAACCAGGGCCTTTTGGACATCAACGTTGGCCTGAAAGGTTCTGCCATTTGTTGCCGACGATTCCGTAGACAAAATGAGCAATTACCAATCCACCATTTAAAATCTGGACCCAGATTAGGCTACCATACTGAAGTCTGAGCTCTTTTCCTACCTTTATTTAGACAAATGTCCCTCTGAGTGAATCCTCTGCAACATTTCCATATGCAGAGATTCTGAAATGACTATCCTATCATTATACCACAACAAACCTCCCTCCACCACACTTAGATAACTCCTGGCCGCCCAGTAATTACACAACCTGCATCATTACCGGCAGACTCTAGCCAACCCTCTAATACAAAGCTGATTACTAAATGTAAGTCCTTGCCCTTGGCTTGTTCTTCCTTTATCCTCTGTAACTGGTTGCTGGTCACTGGAAATTTCCTAATATGCCACCTACATAACCTTCCACTTTTGCGTCCAGTGAAACTTCCATCCGATCACTATTCTCGCCTGTGACAAGACATCCGCCACTGACATGAATTTTCCTGGCATATACTCTGTCACCAATGAAAATCTAGCCAATTTCATGAGCATCCTTTGGCATTTAAGTGGTACCAATTGCAACTCCTTGGAATTTAATAATGGTATCAGTGGTTTATGGTCAGTCTCCAAAGGTAAAGAGACTCCTCTTCTGAACCTCCAAATATTACTATGTCATCCAAAAAGCATCCCACTCCCGGTAACCCGTCTAACAAATCTGTCATTTTCCGCTGGAATATCTCTGGGGCGACACAAATACCCGTCGGTAATCTCTTAAATCTGTACCTACCCATGGGGGTCATAAATGTAGTGAAATATCTGGATGCCTCATCTAACGGTATCTGGTAAAACCCTGATTTCGCATCTAATTTAGAAAAATAAGTAGCAGCTCTGAATTAACTAGCAACATCATCAAATGTGGGAATTTCAAAAATCTCTCTTCAAATACTTATTAAGCTGTCTATAGTCCACACACAATCTAACCTCCAAAAGCACTGCCTTAGGTTTCACCACTGGTACCATGGGACTGACCCATTCTTAAGGGTGGGTTTCCTTCTCAATGACGTCAGACTTCTCGAGATTGCTTAGATTCTCTTTAACAGCAGATACCAACAGTATAGCCACTGACCTAGCCCACCTTACTCTGAATGGGATGGCCTCCTGTCTCTAATATAAACTCACTGGCTCGGTCTTCCATCTCCCAGAGCCAAAGAGTTATTTTTCCTCCTCGATACTGCCCATAAAACTATGATTTGCAACTCCAATGCTGCACTCCTACTAAGTAAATTGTCTGATTTGCTCTTTGGGCTCAACATGTACATTCTGTCATACATCTTACCCTTATACTCAACTAGGCTCCAAAACACCCCTATAACGTCCACTTGACCTGCAGGAGAGAACAATTTCCTGTCTGCTTTATTCAAAGTCTCAAGTCCCAAAATGGCTCTTATTCTCTGAGAGGTGCTATAATTTATAATGGTTACATCAGCACCCATATCCACCTTAAAGTTCACTGCCTGGCCCCCCAACCTTGGTGCGACTCTTAGCGGGTCTGACCCTGACACCACATCCCCAGCCAATTCTCCCAAAAATGCTTGAGCACACTCTAGTTCTTCTCCTTCAGAAGTGGAATCTGATTGATAACTCTTATCCACTGCTTCCACCTTACTATCAGTCCCTTTACACATTACTGCAAAATGATTTCACCTATAGGATTTATTACATGTCTTCCCATATACCGGGCATTTATGAGGTAAATGGAACCACCCACAAAATTTACGCTTATTTTATATGGTCCTAGTTGCTTCCTTCTTACCTCTTAATAATTTCACCTCATCAACACTCTTACTTTGCTCTTTCTCTTGTTTCTTGCCTTCATGGACGTCATTATACTTCCAAGCATACTCGACAACGTCATCTAAAGTCAAGACCCCATCTTTTGAATAATACAATGGCTCTATCTTCTCCACAAGATCATCATGCAGGATTCCAGCAACAAACTGATCCCGAATGCTTTCCTTTCTATTAGCTAAATCACAATATTCAGACGCTGAATACAAGCATGAAGGCAGACTTCAGTATCCTCATGTGGTTGCTGCGTGCACTGATAAAACACCTGACGAAATGTTAACACTTTCTTCCATGGTGAAAAATAATTCTTAAATTTCTCCATTACCGGTTTGTAGTCTTTGGCCTCCTCTGTCGACAAATTAAATGTTTTCATAACCTCCTCCGGCTCCGGACCCATACAGTATTTAAGGCTAGCCACCTAAAATTCTCCAGGTTTACTATTCAATTCCGTCATCAGTCGGAAGGTTTCATATTGGGTTATAAACCTATCCCAATTCGGGTCAACAAAAGTTAATTGCTGGAGAGGCCTTTACTGTGCCATGAAGAGCAAAAAAAAAAAAAAAAAAAAAATACAATTATCAATAGCCTAGGCCTAATCACAAGAGTCTTTCCACAATTCCCTAAGCCTAACCTAACCTTGCTTTACCTCACAGAACCAGCCCCAGGAAATTCCTTCAGTCCTCACACGGGGGGCACCATGTGCAGGACGGTAAAAACACATCCTACAATCAGAAGTCTATTACCCAAGCTAGGTTTATAAAAGTATCTCTTAAGCAGCACTTACTCCTGGGAACCAGCAACTCTAACACATCACTCGGTATTATAATTCATTGCTATTGTGGATGAATAACATGCACATACCATAGCTGCACCAGTGTATATGTGTGTATGAATGTTGTAAAGTAAAGGCACAAGCTATACTCACTCGGATCCAATACATCCAGTAGCTCAATGATTTGGCACGTTCGCAGTCACCGCTGCCATATGCAACCAACCTACAACATCAGCCACAACACCAGCTCCCATCGGGAATCTCCTGCGCCATCGTACTCAACCAGAAAGTATTGTACCTAACATACAGTATACTATCTACATATCTACACATGCAGTAATTGTAATGATATCTATATTATTGTTTACAAGAGTCTGCCAAAAAATTAAAAATAAAAATTTTACTACTCTATAATAGACATTTTAAAATATGGTCGAAATGTTCTGTACTCCTGTAAAATCATATCTGCAGTTCATATTATAATCATTCAATTAAAAAAATTGCTATTTTGAAATAAATATTTTTACCACATCTACAAAAGTAGATTACACTGATACATGTAAAATAATAATGTATTCTCTGAAACAATACTTTCAAAAAGTCTACAGTATTACAATACGAGACAAATATAAAGGTTAATGAATACACGACTATGTATTTGGTAATTTTGTAATAAATTCAATCTGATACTTCAGGTAACGAAGTACATAAACAGATAAATATATAAAGCCATTAACTTTATATATACGAAACATCGTAACTTGGGGACCACTTAATCCAAGGACTCCCTGTATAAGCTGAGTGATGGAATAAGCTAGCCATGCTTGAGGTTCAAACATCACAAAAACATACTACAATGCCCTCACTAAAACATCTGAACATTTTAAAGATGATATGTGGTATAAATTAGCATTGGTATCGTTACTTATTATAGAGTTTCCAGCAGTACAATCCGTATTACTTGGATTAGATTAGTTATTCTATTTAGTTAGTTTACAAGTTGGATTATTGACCTTCAGTGATGTGGTAATGGGGAGTGGAGTAAGTCCATTCGAGAGCATTGTGGAGCAGAAGTTTGTTGATAGTCGATTTTCGTACCTTGTTTCCTGGTTTATGGTCGTTTCTGTAACTGCTCAGGTCGGATTTCTTGTTTCTTAGTGGACTGTAGTCCTTAGTGCATATCATTCTTAATTATCTGGATCAGTTGCCAGGGTGAATTTTCTGTCTTCGTTTTTTCATTATACAACACTATACAAAACAAAGAACTAAAATTAATCACAGGCTGCAAAACTACTACACCTACAGACCACTTGCACCGAGACATCAAGACTTGAAAGGCAAAAACTATATTTGCATGAAAGTTGCACAATATTTGCTGCAACCTCCATACACCAACTCCATCTGCTACACTACTTGGCAAAGCACCGAAATAGACCAAGGAACATCAAAACAGCAACTAGCACACAATATCACACTTAATACTGTCATCTCATCCCCTTCCACCCCAGACCAGCCTTCATCAAATATCCATACCCAGTTAACTCGCTGTGCCATCCAGTCACTCAGTGACAACACACAGTTGCATGCACAACCTCTCGTCATCCATTCTTCCAAATCCTCACTTCCATATGAAAACAAAATCCATCTGTTTGGGTTGCGATGTAGGCTCCACCAGACTCTTTTGAGCTATCAAAAAAGAGGCTGCACAACTATCAGTTAAGCCTGTCCAGGAGATAACTAATCACCTGATACATTGGCCCTATGAAAGACTGGGCCTCTCACAACCACATACACTCCCTGAAAGCTGTTTTCAGAGGTGGCCTTCCTTTGGGACTCGAGGCTATTCGGCCAGGAAGCTTAAGGAAATCCAAACACAATAATAACTGACACCAGGTTGAAGCATTTTGCATCTCTAGAAAGCATACTTACTTGAACAATATTTACATAAGATTAAAGATTCTAAGCAATATCTCTAATGTAGAGGCATTTTATTCGCATATTTGGGTATAGTATTCTTTGGCGTCGTGTGTTCCAGTGTCTCAAAGAGATACATACCAAAATACTTTATAATTTGTAAAGACTTAAATGTGGAATCTATATCAGTTTGGAAATCAGGTTTTCAAACTGCTCTAGTATTCAAGTCGCCTGTTAAATTGAATCAGTCAGCTGCACCAAATACCTCAAATGCAGACCCTTCGGTGTAAGAACCTATCAAACCAATGCCAAAAATTTAGGTTGTCTTTATTTATATGGAAAACCTGTTCTGCATTTCCATCGGTTTAAGGGAGTCACTCTTACTTCCTCAGTCCCAACATTCAGAAGTTTCAGATAAGAGATTATGCTCATTACTGGTTCTGTAGATATAGCCACCTATACTTCACTTTTAACACATAGCCACCTAGACTTCACTTCTTAACACAGTTGATGTTCAATACAGGTCCATAAAGACATTTTGTGGGAATGGATCGTGTTCTTTTTGGGAAACCTTGTTAGTTTCAATCTGTATCGAGCGCGATCAGCTTCCAAGAAATGGGATCTTGTAAGAAGAGTAATCCAAGGGTGCTCTGGGGTTATTCATATTTACAAGGCAAATTAATTAAAAGGTTACAGAACTAAAGAAATGGATTATATATATGTCCAAGATAGTTTGGAACTTCACTTACATTCGTCTTAAACTTTCTGGACACCCTATTGATTGCATTTTGCTAAGGGGGTGGGGAGATCGACAGAATTACAGTCTTAGGTAATTAATCCTTTAATCACCTATTATACCGTGTTGACCTCTTAGCTTCTTAAATTTTGTGGGCTGCTATGCTCTCGGACCTTTTAAATTCGCTTTTCTAGTTTTCTCTAGACTCAAGTGTTCTGATGTGGGTACCATTCTGTAATAAATCCTTCCCTCCTTCCAGGCATTTTCCTAGATTACATTTCCTTTGCTCACTTTCCATGTTTACACCTGCTTATAATTACTACCACCTTACTGCCATAGTAGCTCATGTCTTATTCTTGCAGAATATTCTAACATGCCATAAGATACTATTCTTCAATAACGAAGGTCAAGAAAACACTGAAGATGCTGCAACAATTATTTAAGAGCTTTATATACTTCCAAGAAAATTTTCAAAAATAAAAAACCGAAATGAAAAAAAAAAAAAAAAAAATGCGGCAGCTGCCAACTTTTCCTAAAGCTGGCCTACTCATGGAATAGTTTCAGTTTTCCGTTATATGACAATGCACACACACAAACCTATTTGTTAATTAACAATAGGATACAAGACCTATTCCACCTACAATTACAGTGATTGTATATACAAGAAATTTTAGTTACATCAATCTCACTTGACCCAATATATTTCCGCTAAGTTTTTTCTTTTCAAAAATAGAATTCCAAACTTCTCAACATTTACGTTAAAATATCATGAAAACAAGGCTTGCATGCCAACAACCTAGTGTGACCCAGAGGCTGCCTCTAGACAATCAAAAAAAAAATATCGCCTGCAAAATTGAGCAAAATATTAACCCAAGGAAGAGTACCAAAGCTGTATGTCTTGGGAGATTTTCCTAAGGTTGAAAAATAAAGTAAAATGGCCAAAGTAATGTTACATATGCAAAGCCTCCACTTTGCAAGTGCAACAGCTGGGTCAACACTGCGATTGTGCAAAACTATTTGTCGCACGTTTTTTATATATGCCTTTCTATCACAAGAAATGGAAAGGGGGCAAGGTTATACAAATTACAAGAAACCATCATGAAAATAACCAAATAAACCTTATACAGTACACAAACTGGATATAAATCCAAGTTACTTGTGATGGTAAAACATTGGCCTCGCCCCTATCCATCCCATAAAAGATCACAGTCCTACGCTAGTCTCAGTCACAAAATTAAAAAGCCGCCTCACCACAAAAAGGAAAATGTGTTGAAATCCGCAAGGATAGAGTGATGCAATGTCAAGACGAGTACAGCTGTCTTTTGCCAGCCGTAGTCGCAGGAGAGCCACTATGTTCCTTCCTTCCTTCAACACACATCATCCACTGCCGTACATGCAGTTCCAATTCATATTTTATTATTAATGTTGTAACGAAGAAATTTTCCACCTAGATAGGAAGTTTTTTTTAAATATTACACAAGAACCCACAAGTTGAATTAATTGAATCCTTTAATACATATCTTGTTAACTCAAAACAATAAAAAGAACACTGTCCTAAAAAAGCAGACTACTTGAAAAGTGCCCAAACACCAAAAAAAAATAAAAATTATATACTGTATATAACAATGCATAAGAAGACTTCTAAAAACACCGAGAAGACTGTAATATGATTGGTTAACTTCAGCTATTAAAATATGGATATATTGCCCACTTTAAAACCCTCAACCTCTTAAATCGTGAAATGGAAGTCTTTCATCGACATTCAGAACTGTTAATCATGGCTTAAGAGGCCTTCATATGACAAAATAAAGCATGAGAAATAAAGTTCCCTTCCAATTATTACAATCATTACTTTCAAGAATACTTAAAACATATTTTGTTGCAACAATGCTATGGCAAGTGCCATAGTCTCTCAGGGAAAGTAAATTATGTTCTAATTAAAATTTCATTCTACCACCACTGCATGATCCTTGGAAGTATGACTAAAGTAATGAACTGCTCCTAAATTTTATGAAGGAAGCAAAGTACTAAAAAATCAATATACTTGTAATCAAATGGAATCCATTCCTCTACAATGAACGAGAATAAGAATGTAGTTATGTGCACTAAATGAGTTGAAAGTGTTAAGACAATTACTTTTTTTTTTTTTTTTTTTTAATGCAAACAAGTGAACAATAAGCAAATACAATTCCATATATTATGTATGCATTGCAAAAACTAAAATTCTTAGAGTACTGTCCACAGCCATGCCAAACTATATGAAGATCTGCCAAGCCATCATCATGAAAGTGTGATTAGTTCATATAACTTTAACCAAGCAATTTATTTTTTATTTTATTATTTCTTTTTTTGCGAGGGAACATTTACAAGTTGTCTATGTCCAAATCGCTGTCTTCTTCATCCTCTTCCTGCTCATCATTAGGGGCAACTATTTTGGGTGCTTCTGCGACGATGGGTTTTGGTTCCTCTGGCTTATTTTCCTGTTCTTTTAGGCTCTGAATGCGTGCCTTTTCGTCGTACTCGATCTGAAAGGGAAAAAAAAGTCACTACCTATTTGCATCTTTCAACATACTCATTCAGTCAGTTATGCAAATGCGTGCTGGAAAGAGTAGGAACGAGACCGTGTTTGCCGCTTTTTGTGATGCTATTACTTCCAATTATGGGGGTAGACAGAGACAGGTTGGAGATGGAGAATTGAGGTTGGATGCCTTTCCTAACTTCCTGTGGTGGGTTCAAATGCAGGATTGTCACTTCCCATGTCAAGCACTCCTACCACTCCGGATTGGGGATTAATATTAATACATAATTCAGCAGTCACACTAGACTACTGAATATTATTGTCTTATGTTATACAAGACTTCCTTCTCTATTTGGCAACATATTTATGGTATGCCAAATTACACTTCTCACAGTATAAACTAAAAACATTGGGTAATAGACATGGTCAGTGGTTATTAAAAAGTAAAATTTAAAGTTAGTCATACACAATAAATAGATAAAAATTACATTGAGATTCATCATTTTAAAGAAAGCTTACTCAGGTTAAGATAATACTATATTTGGAGAGGTGTGATGGCTAATCCCAAAGAAAACAGGGAACGTAAGGTGATTTTTATAATTCTCTACGAGTAGCAAGATTTATACAGAAGACAACAGATTCATTTTCATACATATCAAGGTAGGGCTGAGGAAAGAGCGCTCAACTCGGAAAGTGACAAACCCATATTAGATCCCAAAGTGGGATATTATGAAGGACACCTAGCCTCCTTAACTCTAGCTAACAGCAGTCTGTGTGCACCCCTATTTGAATGTGGATTAATAGTAATACAAAATAGTAAACATTACCTTCTCTTGCCAAGGTCATAAAGTACGGAAAAACTGCACGGTAAAAGCAAGTCGCACCAATCTCTCTAAACAAATATTCACTCCATCACACTTGTACACAAATATTCGCTCCGTCACACTAGCACACACATTCACACGTGTACACAAAGCAAAGTCACTGCCAATACTAATTCCAGAGGCAGGCATCTGGATTCCCCCTGCTTTATCCTGATCCTAATATAAAAATCATTAGGGCCTGACTTTGCTCACACACTGTAAAATGCTTATAAACACTTACCTCAATATCAGAATCTTCCTCTTCTTCCGTGGTTTCTTCAACTTCTGCTTCTTGAAGCCATTTGAGGAATGGTTGTGCCTTCTCGTGAATCTCTGTAGCTGTTTCCTTGCTAACATACTTCTTGGAGACCTTTTTACCCCAATCAAGAAGTACTTCTTCTTCAATGACATCGCTGTCGTACATGGCCTAAAATGAACGGAATATTATTTTCACAATATTCCACTCCTTTCTGTCTTTAATATATAATTGAAGGCCTTTTCTTTCTTTTAAAATTATTTCCAAATACCTGTTGCCTTGTCATAAGCTATCTATCAATCATTACCACACTCAAAATACACATAAAGTAGTTGACTTTTATGACAAACGGGAATGACGAGGGGGGGGGGTATTTTCCCCTACCTAGGGATAAGGTAAGAGAAAATTAAGAGTAGAGTTGACTTTTTCATAAACAGGAATACTGATAGAGGAGTTTTCTAGTTCCCTGTCGTCGGATAAAGAAAAAAATTTACACGGTGAGAAGGAAATAAAATCTTTGGGAGGTAATGATGCTCAACGCCTCAATATTTACAATAATTAATCTGGAAATATTTCTTGGTTCAAGACCATGTTCACATCTAACAAAATATGCTACGAAATCAGTATATATAATCGACTATAAGTATTTTTAGTAAAGCATAAGCAATGAATATATATACTGTACCGATTATTTTCATGAAGCTATTACACAATTTTACAGATATTCTGAAAGCAACGGATGGTTAGAATGCTACTACTGTATTTCTGAGTATAATACAATGCAACCAAAAACCCATCTGTAAACACTTCCCAGTAAATATTCTAAAAAAAAAACATTCCTAAATACTTGTGAACACAGAATCCACGTATACCTTCAGAATAACTGGAACTCTGGGGAGCAGCACAGATTTCTTTAGCTCAATTAGTTTCTCCACTGCACCTATGAAATACTTTTGAGATTTGGGATTGCCGTGGGTGAAGTGCAGCAGAAGGATGCGGTACTGAGGAATCTGGAATATACAGAATAGCACAATTAGCTTAATGGTTAAAAATCTCTAATTAAAGGCAAAGGCAAGCGAATGTGAAAGTACCAGAGCCTGACTATATACCTACCATATAGGCTGTAGCTGAATAATCAGGTAGACCTATAGAAAACTACCATCCCCAATTAATTGCCTGATTTAATAAGTAACGGAATGAGACAGCGAAGGCTAATTCAACCCCTAGTAATGTACTGGGAGTCTGTATATTACCAGCCCCAGGCACTACCTCTGCTTCACAATATCACTAATCTGTAGGTTTAAGACTATGGTACTAGTGACAAACTACAGACAAACAGAAATTGCAAATTTTGCCAAAAAACAAGAGAATTCAGTCCATGACAATTACTGCATAATATAAAATTGCTAGTGTATTTATACAGCCTTTAGCAGAAACTTGAGATAATACAATGACAAAAAACAAAAATCCTAAAACTATGAATGAAGAACTACATATATTCCAAGTTACAAAATTGGCACTGCACCCATCATGAACGAGGAACTACTGGCCTTCCTGTCATTAAAAATGCTTAACTACAGACATCACCATTATGAACTTGAGACTACTGGTATATCAAACTTTACTGAGCAAGGTATATTTAGTATTTCAGAAGTTTTGCATGTGAGAATAATGTTACTTCACAGGGTATGAAGGGTGCTACTAGTGGTATTTGGGAAGTATTGAATAAGGGGCTACTGGAATTTCAGAAATTATGAACTAATAGTATTTGAGAAATGAACTAAGGACAACTGGTATTTCAAAAATTATCAAATGTGGATTACCAGTGTATCAGATAAGAAGAATGAGGAACTTTTGGGATTTTAGAAGTTATGAATGCGGTGGTAATGTAAGTAATGAACGAGGTACTACTGAAGTTTCACAATTTATGAGGGTGAAACTAAAGGTGTATCTAAGGCTATGAACAAAGACCTACAGTTATTTCAGACGTTACGGGCCAGAGACTACGGTTATTGCAGAAGCTAAAAACGATGGCCTACTGGTATTTCAAAATTTTATAATTGAGAACTGCTAGTATTTCAGAGGTCATGAATGAGGAACTACTGATGTTACAGAAGTTAAAAAACGAGAAACGACTTAAATTTCAAGAGTTATATATGAAGGACAACCGTTACTTCAAGAGTTACGAACACAGGAGTAATGTTATTTGAGAGGTTATAAAAGAGGGACTATTCAAGTTATGAATGAGAGACGATTGGTATATTCAAGTTATGAACATGGGACTACTGGTATTTCAAGTTAAGAGCAAGGAAGTATTAGCATTCCTAAATTTATAAATGAGAAACTTATATTTTATAAGTAATCAACAGAGTGCTACTGCTACTTTATTCATTGTTCACCTGCTTAATGATGTTGTCATCCAACAGGACTTCCACAAGTACCATCACAGCTTTGTTTTCTTTGATTTCCAGTCGTTCGGCTTCAGAGGCTATATCTTTGAAGAGCGACACATCTGCACCAGGTTTAAGTAGGCCAGAATCTTTCTTGGCCTAAAGAAAAAAAAAAAGTCAAACAAATTTTCATTAAGGAGAAATATATCCACATTAAACAAATACTGTATCAAGGTTTCAGATATTACAATTACGAGTAACCCCAATAACACTGAATAACCCAGAGAACAGAGAAGTTTAATCTGGGTTGGTTAGGTTAGGTTTGGTTGGGCTGGGCTTAACTGGGTTGGATTGGATGAGGTTAGCTTAGACATTATTCTAACACAACCTAACAATTTGCAGGGTTATACTATGTGCTGGTGGTAATTCATCTTTACCAAAACCAAAGTTTATTTTGCCCTATTTGAGAACCTGCATTATATCTAAAAATATGCTTATGTAAAAACGTTTTAGGTAAACAGTCTGAAATATATTACGCAATAATATTACTCCATACTTATCATCCAACCAGATAAGTTTTTCAACCTTAACAGCAGTGAAAAATTATTTCTATTAAACATGTTGTCTGACAATTTTTGTCACAATTAATCCCCAACATGGAGGAGAACACTGGTTGGAGCTGGTGGATTAAGGCTTGATGCGCTTCCTCACGCACCACTGTGGGATCTATCACGGGCTTGTAACTTTCAAGAGTTCAGTGCTCAAACCACTGTCCTACACTCACTGGTTTTGGTTCTGCATGAACAATCCTACTTTTGCATACATTACTGTATAGTATTTCTGCTTACTAAATAAAAAATAAGATTTTTCTATTACCATCTGCAACAGCCATTCCAACTGTTTTCAAAAATCTTCATACATCTTTCAAAACTTGTTTAAAGTATTTAGTTAATGTATCAGACAGTTCTTGTATTATCTTAAAAAAATGTTGACTTTCAATGCAGACCACTTCAGGCCCTTTTAAAAAAAAACTGCAACATATAAAATTCTATCAACCTTTTGTTTGTTAACGGTTTTGTGTCACTATCAATCCCTAATTGATTAGGGGGTGGACACAGACTAGTATATGAAAGAAATACTAGTCATGAATATGCAATAATCAAAATCTCATGCTTCAATATTTGTAATTATATCACTATACTGTCACTATACCCTGGGATTGCAGTAGAGCAGTCGTTAGTGCTGAACTCCGCAACTGCTAAACACACGGAGAATACCAAAAACTGGACATTAATAAGTTAGAATTTGATCATGGCCTTCAAACTCAAATTCTAACCTAACCCAACATAACCTGTCTCCGTTGTTGCTAAAAAGCTGGTCGCAATTCTTAGTGAGCTCCAAAATCAGTAACTCATGCATTACCTTGCAGTACTCAAAGAAGACTTCAAGACGCTCACTCTGTGTCTTCTCAATGTCGTTTGACACAGTAAGGTTCTTCACTCCAGATGTTAGCGTTTCCTGTCTCAATTTCACAGCCTGCTCACTGGTGTCAATACACCAGATGTCATCCTGAAATGTCGTCAATACATTTATTATACATAATCTTTTGAATTATCTTTACTCACGCTATTACTTTGAAATACAAGGTGCATACTCCATTAAAAGGTGACAGGCAAAGAAAAAAAATGATGGGCACTATTTCAATCTATAATATCGAAACAAGTTATGTACACTATTTTTTTTTTACATAATGCACACATCCTGACAGTCCAACGGGTGGTCACAACTGAAAATAAAACAATGAAAGGGCTCCCTTTCATCAACTGTTCACTTGAAGTGAAGCTTCTGTATGCTGCATATAGCAAACTGGACCAAACCAAAGTCAAAGAAATCCATTACAGCATTTAATTTTTTATCTTTGGTCTGCAGTAGCCCAGTGATAGTGTGCAAAAATGACTGGCAGGGGTTCGATCCCACCATGGGGCATCAGAAAGGGTATCCAGCCTTAACCCTAGGTCCAACATGTCTGTCCACCCCCATTCCAAAGGGGACTTAATGTTACACAAAAGAGTGCTTTTATTTTCTTATTGTAATATTCTTAGCAACTCACATCGTCCTCGTCAGCCGCATCGCCGTTCATGTCATTGTCTGAAGCGTCCGACTTGTCAGCTCGAGGAGAACTGGGCCTCAAATATTCTTTGTGGGAGCCATTTTCTGTCTTCTTTGTGCGGTCCTTTTTCTTAGTACAAGATGTACCTTGTTGGTTGGGCTTCAGATCTGCAAAAATTATATACATATTATTATTACTAAAACATGCACACACAACTATACAGGAAGTAAGTTGTTGATTGGGCTTTAAATAATGCATCATGAAAAACAAAGGACACATACTATTACTACCACTTGTGTATTTTTTAAAAATTCATTTTGAGTTTCTCCACCAGATTAAGCAGAGCGGTCACAAGTTAAAGTAATAATTATATAAATACTACTAAAATATTATATTCACTCACACTCAATTTCATACACACCATATGTAAACAAGAAGAATAAGTATAAAAAAATATTATATTTCTATCACCCGTTTTTATACAAAAGCCATAATCCCCCTTATTAGGGAGGTGGCTGAGTCAGAGGAAAACAACCAGACTGTGTGGAAGGGGATTCCCAGTCCCCTTGCAATGGCCCATTTAATGAACTTTTACAACATGCAGGAGAACATGGTGGATTCTTGCCTACAATTATAGTGCCCATCATGCTAAGAGACAGAAGGACTACTGGGATATGAAATATACTTCACTAATAGTACGCAAAGTTCAATGCAAAACATGTATTTATTACCTGCATATATGGTATGAGATATTAGGAAAACGGGATCTAGTATAGAAAGAGCAGCCACAACGTGTTCTAAGGTTACTCATATATACAAGGCATGTCACCTAACTCAAGCTAATACTATATGGGGTTTTTCAACTTTACATGGGTTCTAGGGGTTTCTCAAAACTAAGATCCAACGAAGGGTTTTATTTACCTGGAGGATTCTTTAAGATAAATGTTGTCAACTTGTGCCTCATGTCCAGCATTGCCTGGTAACCACAAGCCTTACAGCTCTGCTTGATAGTGGCTTTCTTTTCCTACAAGAGAAAAATACAGTATATAAATTGATTTTTTTTTATAATATTTCCAAATATATATAGGTTAATTAATTTCTTAATAATTTTCCAGGAAAATATGGTAGGTAATTTAATGTTTTTACCGATTTTTCTGAAAAAAAAATAGTAATTTAATTTCCAGACTAATTTTCCCCAGAAAAATATAGCATGTAATTTGTTTCACTATTTTATCCTTATAATAGGTATCTCTTCGTCTAAGAAATGCTTTCAAACCCTAAGGCAATAGTAGGAGAACAGACACATATGATATATTGAAGCACTTCTACTTAAATTTTCTTGTCACAGTGCTATGCAGTTAAATATAACTATAAAACTGAGGTTGCATATCACAATTACGAGTTTTACATTTCATGGTATAATGTATAATTCAATACTAGTATGACTAAGAATATATTTTGTATGTTAACTTGGTCTACTTCAATGGTGAATACTTTTCTCTGCATTAAAATGCAAATGCACTTTCTGCAATGCCCTATTACTGAAAATACTAAATCTCAAATAGTTTTGATTCCAACACAGTGAAGAGAATCACTTACATTTGGATGCAAAACGGTCTCGGGATTTTCACATTCGAGGCAAAGAACAAATCTCTTGATGAATCCATCGAGGAGATCTTGGAGCTTGGTGGCATCGTGAGATCCATTGACGATGTAACGATCATTCTTGAAATCAAACTGGGTCTGTGCTCCCAGTTCACATCCAAAGTACTTGCAAGGATCTGAAGGGGCAAAAAGGTAAACATAACTAAAGGCAGAGGCAAGGGACAATGAAAGTACAGGGGCCGACATGCCAATATTGCAATACCAAGCTGTTCCATTACATATAATTTTAGGGTTTCCTATATGCTCTTTTTCCTCTTCCTAACCAAGTTGTTTCCCCTGCTGGAGTCATCTGATTTATAGTCTTGATTTTATAGCATGTCGCTATGATAATATAGATGATAATGCTGTGTATGCCATAATATATTAGTTGTGTAATAAATCACAAAAGGTTAACGGAATTTTTCCAATGATAATCTTAGCTTACTTTCTACATTTGCACTAATATACAACCTACCTAATTATATACCTTAGAAGTAATAAAAAAATATAAACTTGAAAACAACACACCTACAAGAACTAGATTTTTAACTCAATTACCAAGAAATCATCTAAGTAACAAATTTTTGGTGTAATGACTACATTAGGAATTTAGAATGTTGTTTGCTGTGTCACTAGTGCATTTTTCTCCCAATATGTAAATTATCTACACCTTATAAGCTTTGATATTACAAAATTTAACCTTGGAACAAATAATTTCTTTTCAAAAAAGTCCCAATACATAGAAGTTTACCAAACTAAAAATAACCCAATTTCATTACTGAATTTGAAACCCTCATCATGGCCAAAGCAAAAGTAAGATTTATATAGTGTGTTGTAAATACCAAAACCTAGATATTGAATTACTGCAATCCCTACCCAGATTTAAAAATGAATATAACTTCTAATTACTTGGTGGCGAGAAATTTCAACAATCTTGTGTCTCAAGACCCAACTCAAAGGAAGTGTGAAACAAAAGCTGGAGATCCTTCCCTTCATGAATTGCTATTCTTTATCTCAACACAGCCGAGAGAAATAGTTAAGATGCAAAGGGGATATAAGCCCGGCTGCTGCTTTTTGTACAGTTGTGGCAACCCTGCTGGTTTCAGAAACATGGTGTAACAGTTTGTAGTTTTATGTCACATTCCCTATTTGAATGGGTTGTACACAGGTTGGAGGAGGGGAATTAAAGATGAATGCCCTTCCTAATACCCTACAGTGGCCATAAACACGGGTTTGACTCTTCACAAGTCAAGTGCTCTAATCACTGCAGAAATATGTGATGTATTTTTTAATTTGACTTTTATTAGTCACCATTTGGGGGTGGACACCCAGCTGGGATATTAAACCTGGAGGCTCTTCCTAATGCTCTGCATAGCCTCAAGTGGGTCTACCACCTCCTGTGTTGAATATTCTACCACCACTCTATGGCAGTCCCCAGAAACAAGCAATTTCTTACAAGTTGGAGGTCGCCCAAGAGCCTTAGCAACATCAACCATGTTGACAATGACGGTTTTGATGCCATTGCCTTTGCCTTCAACTTTGGCAATCAGCTTTGGCATTTTGTACCGATAGAAGGCATCCATGACATTACGATTCACGTTGTACGACATCTGCAAGGAAAAAGGTCCTTTATGTTTCTTAACAATACAGGTGGTACTCAAATTATTCAAATTCATATACTGTAATTTCAATTTCTAAATTACGTAATTAATCTTAAGTGTAGAATTTCAATAAATAAACTTCTCTCTAATCTTACACAATTTTAAACATACACAGTCGGAAAAGTGATGGAACCAATTGAAAGTTAAAGATAAGGGAGAATTATATATTAATCAGCAATTAATTAAGATGAAAAATTTCTATACTCATACCCCCATTCCTCCCCAAATTATTTTTGTTGCAAGAAAACTGATGAAAGTATAATGATAAACAGGGTATACTGAGATATTGCTACTTCAAGCTTTTGATACAATTATGGCCATCCATCAGACCATTAAGAGGGGATAAAAAAAGAATTTACTAAACACACACAGGAATCTTTACACAGTTTTAAGTCACAATAAGTCCCCATTTGAATGGGGGTAGCCAGAGACATGGAGCACAAAGATTAAGGCTAGAGGCCCTCCCAAATTTTCTGCGAAGAACCTGAATGCGAATAGCCACTTTCCGAGTCGAGTGTTCTAACGACTGCCCTTCTGCAGCCCCAACAAAATGGGTAACTTGGCAGTTATGAAAGTAAAATTCTCATGGAAGCTTACCTTGGTGGTCGGTTGAGGTCCTCCGGGTGTAAATCTAAAAGTGGTCTGTAGAGATCAGTAACAAGAAGCAGGAAAACTAAATTTGCAAAAGTTGTCCGTATGACGCCTAGTGCTTAGGTGATGAAGATAAGTCAGCTACTTGGGGAAGCGAGACACCGTTCTTTCATGAGGATGGTCAGGTCCACTGGTACTCCTGCAAATCAGAGAAATATTTGCCAAGTAAGACTTTTTCTAGACAATCTTCATCAGGATTATCAAAGTAAAAGACTGTATAAAGAATGGAAATATAAAATATTAATATTGACAAGGAAAGACTTTAATTGACAATCAACAGAGCATAAGAAACAAATTATTAGAAAATATAGGCCTACTTACCTATATTAGAGCCGTGGGAGGGTGCCTTGTAGAAAAGCCACATTCAGAGTGCAAATTTCAAGGTATGACGGGGAGCGTAATTAAGCTCCAAAGGATTACTGCGCTTCTCTTCTAAGTTTAAGTACAGCATAAGTGGGTTCTTGGCGTCCACAATTGGACAACAGATACTAAACCAAATTAAAATTACAGAGACACAGCTGAAAAGGAAGACAAAGCAGTCTCAAAATGTAATACAGAAACACAGCTGAAAGAGAAGACAAACTAGTTTCAAAATGTATTACAGAAACACAGCTGAAAAGGAAAACAAAGCAGTCACAAAATGTGTTACTTGCCATTTTAATTTTTTTTTCTTGTTACTTGCCATTTTATCAATTTTTTTCTATTTATTCTTTTCTCTTCCTTACCAACTGGCTTTCCCTGCTAGAGCCATCTGGTTTATAATCAGACTTTTACCTGCCGGACTTGTTGTTTGGTTTAAGACAATAATAATATAAAGAAGAATAAAAAGAATGAGAATAAAAATAATAAGAATAAGAAAAAGAAGTATCTGTAAATAAAAATGTCAAGATATTGTTTATCTTGAAAACCATTTGAGCACATGAACATACAGTAAAAGTACACTTCCTCAGACTAACACATTTCAGCTAATTCTAAGATAATGCATGCAAAAATATCTATATACATAAGAACAAGTCACCCTGAAAGGAGGGTGGCTGAGTCAAAGCATAAGCCTTGACTCGTTGTGGGAGGAAAATGAAAAGGGGAAGAATCCCAATCCCATCACTCAACCCCAGGGAATTCTTGCCCCTTATATTTTGGCAAATGAGACAGGTGTGCACTTTTTGCAGCATATCTATGCTTGACCATATACCCAATATGTCATACTCATGCTGCAAAGCTGAAAAAATAGAAAATTACCGAGAAAATATGTTACAAAAATTTTCCATGGGAAGACTTTATTCCCTTGGGCACCATCTAGTCCACTTCTTAGATATAACAAGCTACTTACCAAGTGTCGAAGAGCAATGGGATGATGTCGTACTTTTGAGGTGGGTGGCTTGTTGAAGTCACGAAGTCCTGAATGGCTGCAGTTTACGATGCCGGTTACTGTTAAACTGCCTATTTCTGTAATTGGCATTAAGGTACAATTACACCAATGAGCAGCGCACTACACAAATTTTAAATCTTAAAAACTTCTAAACTCATAGGAACACTAGAATGGAAGCTTCAAAAATCAGGTGTCAGTTTATGATTTTACCAATGAAAGAAAATGTTAATAAGTCAGTTAGTCAAATACGATGAGTTAATATTCTCTATATATATTCATAAATATAATAAATTTTCTTTTTATTTACTTTTTCAATTTTTGCAACCAAAGCTCCATGTTCACTTACAAGTCGATTGAACTATATGAAATATTTACACAAATTCACTCTGCACCACCTTTTAAAACTAATATCAAAATGACACCTTTTCATATTTTGACCTTGGAAGTTTGGATATATGGTACAATATATCAAGTGTCATCCCAATAATTCTATATCCCTAAATAAAAGTTTTGTGGCACAAAAATTCCCCTCGGTTTCCATAAAATCTACTTTCTACTGGAAAGATTCAAATGTGTACAACAGGATTTCACAGCTTAGTAGGCTGAGCCACTGTGTGACTGCACTGCATTTGTTCTATATTGCTCTCTCTGTTGTTTGTAATGGAATGTTTGGTGCCTGACTCAGTACCCGACAACCTACTGACACCTAGAAGGCCAAACATGAGAAGCCTTACTAACAGGCTTTAATTGAAGACCAACAAGACTAAGCAAAATTCTGTCTGACTCGGCTTTTCTACATGAGACAAACGTAAGAATTTGTTATTACACCGGAAAGAAAATAAACGAAGCTGGTATTTGAGAAAAAACTTTCATGAAGGCCTTTAGAAAATAAAGAAAATAACGGAGTTTCTACTTTAGAATGGGAAGTTGTAAGAAGACTTATTTAAGCAAAAGAAAGTAGTTATACATATAATATACAAAACTAAAAGAAGGGAAGTTAATAACCAATGTTCTCTTACAAAGAAAGAAAAACTCCAAGTATAATTAAAAGATGAAAGAGCAATTACTTAAAAAAAAAAAAGAATAAACAAAATAATATATATATATATATATATATATATATATATATATATATATATATATATATATATATATATATAATTTGAGGAAGAAAGTTAAATACTAAAGTAATTAATATAAAGTGTTAGACTTGAAGATATTTATAATGTTAGAAAAAACTATGATTATACTTAGCAGTTACTTGAGAAAAATATAAATAAAAGTTATTATTTGAACAGAAAGACTTAATGTGACATTAACAGTTATCAAATTAGTCAATAAGAACATTTATTTACGATTCAGAAAATTTGTTGGGGTTCAAGTGTTCTAGAAAATATTAGAAATTTACATCCTAAATAAAATAAAAAATAATTAAATCTCTTTTTCTTACGTATCTTGACAATTACTTAGATTCTTATGCCAATACAAAAACCACATAGAATATGATGAATCCATTTCAAGAAAAGTATGTGTTTATTGTATATATGATTACAGACACACTCCAACTTATGAATGGGTTAAATTCCAGAAGTCTGTTTGTAAGGTGTGTAGGTATGAAAAAAAAAATACTGTACAATACACAAATGCTGTTGAGTATTTAGGCTAAAACACTCAACAACTACATAACACAAAGTATACAGTATTAGTGAACTTTAATATAGTAATAATACAGTACAGTGCAGTAATACATACATGAATACAAGGATATATAATGGGTAGGTTTGTGTTCGTATCTGTGAATGTTTGTAATTTGGTTGTTCGTAAGTAGGGGAGCTTCTGTATTTGAATGTAAAGTAAAGCGGACAACGAGTAAATAAATATACACGTAAGCATTACGATACTCCACTGTTTCCTGTTCTCCTTTCATTGTTGAAATAAAAACAGATTGCGATATGTGTTATTTTAGTTTAACCTTCGTTACACCGACGAACTAAAGTTTATATCTTGAATGGATATTTCTATAACAATTCTACAGGGAAAGATAAAGAGAAGTAGAAATAAAAGAAGTAAATAAAAAGTAGAAACAGGTAAGAGCCATAGCTCCTCACAGTTGGATTAGCCTTGAAAATACCTCCCACGCCTTTTTCATTCAATTGTGATAATTCAAATATGGCAAATTTCAGAATTACTCTATGGATTCATTACAAGAATTTCCTACCAAAGTTCTATACCTTAAATGTTTAATAAATAAGAAAAACTGCATCTGCTGAGGGTATACACGAAGGGATAGTAGTAATGATCCAATACCACTTACCTAATATCAAGGGGAGAGTCTGGAGCGCACGCACACATAGACTGTATCAGTAGGCCTTCCGACGGCTCTACTTCTAATATACAATTCTTGGGGGATATTTGTCCCTCTGAAAAGAATGGGAATGATTGAATTTAGAACAGCTTTTAAAAACTGCAAAATACACAATATGAATGTTACACATGTAGTAGGGGAGAGAATATCCCCTAACTCAAAGCCTGTCTCAACAGAGTTAACTATAACGAATATGGGAGATAAGTTAGCAATCTCCTTTCTCTAACTAAGCAATGTTTCATGTGTCTCAGTTAGTCCCCATTCTGATGGGGGTAGGCACAGATATGGTGATTCTGTGGAATTCTGGTTAGATGCCCTGCAGTGGGTTAAAACTCAAATAAATCTCTTTACTACTTGTCTGCTCGACCACCGAGCCACTGCAACCACCTGATAATCTTCTCCTCTCTAGTGATTTCATTTAATGACAAACCAGCTGATGGAAGGTTTGATGATAAGTAGAGTATGATGATAAAACCTCCCTACCTCCCCTTTTTGGTTCAATTAGAGCCTATCAGCCTCGACAGGAATCATTAAAAATTTTGATGGAATAATGCCAGTATTGCAACATGGAGTTGTACCATTATATATTTTAATCCATCTTCTCTTTCATCTTTTCCTTACTGGATTCATAATCTGAGTCTTTTCAGCTGGGTTGGTTGCCTAGCTTACAGTAGTAATAATTAATGTCATCATGATACCTCTAATAATAGTTTTATTTCAAGCAAAATTTTACGGACACCTACATCGGCAAAATATTTCCACCAACAACGAGATAAAGACCCATGAGCATAATGTAAAATCATATTATTATGAAGTAGACCTAAAATTAGGAAGGATGAGGAAAAAATTGATAGTCCAAATATAGCGAAGAAATAAGGGACTAATTTCGAAAACTTACCCAACTTAATCATCTTTTGAGGCAAAGTTTGCTTTAGGCAATAAAAATATCATATACTTCACATATGTTCTGTTCAGTTGAAACCATGATTCAGAAACAATATTAATTTTTTTATTAACAATACAAAAAAGAAGGAAAGTAACTGCATAAAAAATATATCTCTATCATGGTGTGTGCATTTTACGTTAACTCTGGAACTGCAATCAAGTTTACTCTAAGTTTTGATGCCCATCAAAAGTAAATCTAAGAAGTATCAAACTAGATTAAAGTTCTGATTAAAACTCATTTAATGAGGAAATCCTTTGTGACTCAACTAATGCAATAAGGTACATCCGATAATTGTACACCATATTCGAAAAACTAAGATAATAAAATTTTTTCTTCAAATATTTATTCATCACGATTAGTCCCCAGTATGGGGTGGACACATACAAGTTGGACCTGGAGAATTAAGGCTGGTTGCTTTCCTAACGCCCTGTGATGGGGTCGATCACAGGTCTGACATCAGCTGAGCAGGGTATTCCGACAGATACACTGCGGCAGTCCTTTACAATTCAATAATATAAACATTAACTTAGTTCTCCGCACATGGTAAACAAGAAGTATATTACATGGAAAAAATGTTTACAATGGTAGTATTACCTAAGTAAAATAACTAAAAGCAAATAATTTAAAGCACTAAACTGAGCATTGCAACTTGCACGAAGAAATAAAATAATAGAAATTAAACTAAAAGCACAAATTTACAACACTTCAAGCTTGAAGAATGTGACCTGAACATACAATCAAAATACGATTCATCATCAGACACATATGTAATCAGCAAGACTCAATATGGTCCTAAAGGAGACACTCATTCTGAGACAGAAAGAATAAGCATCAGTTGGAAATTTCTCATCATTATCATTTACATAAACTCTGCTATCAATGTATTTGAAGCTAACAGTGGAAAAAACTTATTTGGCTTCATTACTGATAAATGTGAAGGGGGACTGCTTTAGGGGAGTAGATAGATTACTCAACTCAGGTGGTGACACACCCTCGGTCAAACCCACAGCAGGGCATCAGGAAGGGCATCCGGCTTTTAATGCACAGCGCCAATCTGTGTCCACCCCTATTGTAAGGATTAATAGCGACACATTAAATTAAGAAAAGATGAGGAAATACTATATGTTGTTTTAAAAGATCGTAGATATCTCAACTTCATATGAATTGAATTTCCACATATCCTTTCCAGCAAGTCGACAGATTCACACACTGTGCTATTAAATAGATTCCAGATTCACTTACTGTGCTAATAAATCAATTCCCATAAGTATCATATGGGTATCCACGCCCTCTGGTTATGCACATTCGGATATGGTTTGGCTTATACAGATGTGCAAAATGCACAAACTCTCACACATAGTATATGGATACTGTAGGTATGTGCCACATCCAATTAAATCTACAAAGGTTGCTATGGCTGAATAGTGAGGAGGAGAGGTGCCGCTGCAGTGCCATTCACACCTCTTAAAATTTAAGTTTATATTTCACTGTTTTCCTAACCTAAAAAGACCAAACCAAACAACCTACGTTAGGTTAGGTTTAGGCAATCAATGAAAGAAACTAAATTTCAAGAGGTAGGAATGACACTTCAGCGGCACCAGGGGAGGCAGCGGGAACTAATCCAGCCAGCCATCTCCACTTCTTCTGTCAGCTGTTTTGCAGTAGTTAATATGATTTCAGGTAGGGAATAGCAAGCTCCATGCTCCCCTATCCCTTTTATTACCCTCGTAAAGTATACGGAATACAATGTTCGATTCAGCCAGATATAAAAGATCAATAAGTTACGCCAGATAAAAATTTAATATCACAAAAGGTTTCCGAAGGTTTTTACCCTCCTCGCTCTATCTTCGCAAGCAGATGTAAAGGGACACAAACAGGTATAAAATAAATTCACAATCAGTGAGACAATATCTATGAGCCAATAATTATACTTATACCATATTTGGTGTGGTTTCCTAAGCAAGGCAATATTCATGTAAATCAAAGAATACATATAAAATAAAGATTATTAATATAAATATACCTGGTAGCATGAAGGCACACCAAGCTCCTAAGCTTCAATTGGCTCTACTAAAACACCAACACCACCTATTGCCTCCTCCTCTCATGCTCTCTTTCTCTCCTCTCCTCTTACAGAGCACTGGATGCTCTCTTTGATTCCAGACACTTTACTAATAATATAACAATATTCTTGTTTTGCAAAACTAACGACGAAACGATTAGAATGCCAACTATGACGCAACGTATATAAACATTAGAAATTTATAATTTTGCAACCTTTAAGACAATTGAGATGCTTTTGATACGTAACATAGCTTGAAAAAAAGCATCATAGGGGACTATGCTAAAGTTTAAAATTTAACTTTAAATTTATATAACTTATAAGCCAATTATGAGTGAAATTATGAAATACTCCAAATTTAAGAGCAACATTAGTATTGATCTTGCTTCGAAGTCAGCCCAAGTGAGCAAGTCTGCAGGCAAAAGGGATGAGAGAGAGAGAGAGAGAGAGAGAGAGAGAGAGAGAGAGAGAGAGAGAGAGAGGAGAGAGAGAGAGAGAGAGAGGAGAGAGAGAGAGAGAGAGAGAGAGGAGAGAGAGAGAGAGAGAGAGAGAGAGAGAGAGAGAGAGAGAGCACTCAGACAGCCACTCCTCGAACAGATCAAAGGGTTACCATAGCAACCGCATACGCAACAGGCACTCTTCCCACGCACCATTCTGTATGTTCACCCAAGTTATCAATCGGTATATGAATTACAAAAGGAAACTCCATTCGCCATCATTAACATCTTATAGACAAAACTCGTCCCCCTACCACTGCCAAGAGAGCCAAAAATCAATAACATAAGAGAGTGCAGTTAAGTGAACGGTGGCATGTGGCATCAGCGTCGTTCTCTGAAGACGTCAATACTTGTTCTCTCCCACCCAAGCCTACACACACCCACGCAGTCCACACATACACTCCAGGGAATTCTACCCACCAACTGTATATAGGTAGAGGTGGAAGGAGGGAGAGAAAAGAAATTCATGAATGAAAATGAATGATACCACAATGGGTGACCCTACAAAGAATGGGTGACCAGCAGTCTACATAGGTCAGATACAGTCTCCAATTACTGAACATTATATATACAGTACTGACGAAATGGCTCCTGGAGCCTGAATGAAATATAAAGTCAATCAGAACTTTTAGTGTGTGTGACCTAATTTTGTTTCATACCTTAAAAACAGCATACAAAGCCAGTCTTGGGTTCATAGCACGGCAACCGTATACACGACCCACTTAATTTGGTTTCATACCTTTAGACTGCGTACATGACCCAATTATGTTCCATACTCTGATTGTGCACAAGACCTGATTTTGTACCATACAGTATATTCAAAGCATAGAGGTCGTGGAAAAGTCTCGTAATCTATAGAAAGCCAAGATAAAAAACCAAAACAGTAAGAGATACACAAGACTGCATATTCCCACATCAAGATACAATTACTGCAAATTATGATACACTTAAGACTGCAAAAGGAGAGGAACTGGGTACTAGACAAATTGTAAATATTTGTTGATACGGACACATTTCTCTTTCGAATAAGAGTTGACACAGGTAGATTGGAGCTGGGAATGAAGACCAGATGCCCTTCATAACATCATGCGGTGGTCTCAAATGCGGGCTTGTCACTTCCCAAATTGAGCACTCTAACCACTGTGCTAAAGTGGTTCCAACTATACAAATTATACATAACACTGAAAAAATACTTTCAAATTTAGGTTTTCAGTCTAAAGACATATGTCTGCAAGATCTCATGAAACAAACACGACAGTTGTACCCTGTGGATGACCCAAGCAGGGTGGTGGTGGGGGAAATATGGCAGCCCTTTATTCCAAGGAGCTGAAAGGAATGATCGAGGCATATTACCTTCATGTATGTGTGTGCTTTGACACAGCCACCCCCTATGCAAGGGGGATTCCAGCTATTGCATATGTATATACAGTATGTGAATTACTCCCTAATCCAACAGACCTGACTCACAACAACCAAATTTGCATTTGAGAGTCAAGTAACTACTTATGGCACAGTCAAGGTTTTAACATACCAAAAAAAAAAAATCACAAATGAGAAGTTTTCTTTTAACAGCTCGATATCCACCTGAAATCTAATTTTTAAGGCAAGGGAATTTTGAGGAGGAAAGGACCTGCTAATCCCATTTGAGTATTCTTGCAAGTTACTAGGGCACTATGTTTACGTAATTCATAGTATAAAAACTCTGTGATTCAGTGAAAAAGCACACGAGTTGGGAAGCATCTAACGAGGGTCTGAGCACACCAAGGGGCATCAGGAAGTATACATCTTTAATCTCTCGGCTCCAATATGCTGGTGTCCACCCCCATTTAAATAGGGACTTCTTGTAACAAACTGGAGTGTCTACAAGAAAACTATCAATATCGAGTATACAGTATATCAATACCTGAAGACGCTCTTCACATTCTAGAAAAAAAAAAACTATCACAAGATGCCTTGAATTTTAGCACACAATCACATCATTAATAAATTTCCTTTAATCAAGAGATATGGGTTAAGGACTATTTATGCATCACTACTCATCCCATTTCAATAGGGGAGGACACAGACAGGTTGAAGCAGAAAAAAGCACACATCAGTTTCGCTTACCATACCTAGCAGCAAAGGAACAAACTAAAGAAGCTAAAATATCAACATGTTCTTTCATATTGGAAAATAATCACACAAAAATCATAACTTAGCATTCAAGAAGTCAATAACAGTGGTTAAGTGTTTATGCTAACGTCATTTAAATTTCATATTACATTAATTAGATATTCGGGGTGAAACAACACAGGGTTTGTCAGTAAGTACCAGTGAGCAAACTTATTTGCTTATATAACAACGCAATTTTATTTAAAACAATAAATATTTCGCAAGTCGGAAGTATAAATTTTAAGGGAGAATTAAGTAACGATTACTTCACTGGAACCAATGAGCACAGTTCTTTAAAAAAAAAAAAAAAAAAAAAAACTTCCCAGTAATTCATTGTGTTCAAAGTGCTTTAAAATCCCACAAGGAGAATAATAATGTGAAAAACATAACCATCAGAATTAGGGTGGACACACATGAGCTGTATGCCCTTCCTAACATCCCAAAGTAAGCTTGAAGACTCACTAGATATAATTTATAAACATAGCAAGTATCCAGACTTTTCAGATGACAAGCTGCAGGGCCTACAAATTACCCATCATCAATGAGTGAATTTCTTAATATATGACTGCCTGCACAGGGGACAGTTTTAGTAGAAAGTGGTTGGCCATTAAGTGGCCAACCACTAAAAACAAATATTGGACACGTGCGTTTACACCAAAGACCTCAGACTAGCCACAAAAAGTGGACGACATTAAACAGCCTAAAAGAATGGATACAAAGTGGCTATCCATTTTCCACTAAAAGTGTCCCGTGTGCTGGCAGCCTGTGTGTTCTAAATACACTTCACATTTCATGGTGTTCTATATGACCTGCCAAGCTGTCAGAGGCTACCACAATACTGTGTTATTTTCACTTGTGCAAATTGAGACGCAAACATCCAATTTACTCAAATGGTCACAACTATGTAATCTATCATTTTTTTCAGTGCAAGGGCACAGATCCAGAGTTTGAGAAGGACGGGCTTTTGAAAACTAGGTTGGCAAGACTGTCTCAGGTTATACAACATATGCAATTGTGAATAGTTTTCTTTACCTAAAAGAAAATCAAATATGAAAAGTTGGTTGCTAAATTGCTTATAATAGAAAAGCTACGTAAAATGGTCAGTGATAAAACCTGTGCAGACCACTAGGCAGTGTCATACTGTGAAATATTTGCTTTTGTTACTGGCTGTATAAGAGCTTAAGGGTTGTTAATAATCTCAGTAAAATATTGAAAGGAAGTCACAGCAGCAGAAAAAAAAATTGCAGTCAAATATTCTTCTCAGTACCTTTACTCCCAGTGGGGTTCTTGACAGCCCTGAACCCCAGGCCAGTAACAGGCCTATGTAAACCACTAACAATATTAAAGATTACGCTCATGGCACTCTGCAGTGGTATATGCACTCAACTCTCGTGAAGTGACAGACCCACAGTAGAGCTAACCAAATGCCCTTTGGAAGGGCATCCAGTCTTTAATCCCCAGCTCCAACTTATCAGTGTCTATCTCCATAATGGATATTAATAGCAACACACAAAGCACTGAACCACCCTCTTGGCACTGTTATAGTGGGAGAAGGGAATCTGTGTAACTATACTCAAATAATTTCTGGATATATTATGGACACTATATCTCTTCTATACTTCACCTGTATTAGACCAAGTTTCATTAGAAATGAAAATAAGTGACCATGTTGTAGATCTGCTTTCACAAGTAACAGAAATAGAAACAAAAATGCAAAATTATCCTGATATTTTCTCATCACATGTCTGTTCCACAGTAAAGCCTATAATCTGGTACAGGCATAACTGTATTCTATTTACATACCATAAAACACATGGACACCCATTCAGTCAAAACGAGGAATTACATGTGAAATGATGTCTAACATGCAAAATTGTTCGGACCTTCTACATAAAAGTGACCACCGAAGGTGCTCTAAGGTTATTTATATATACAAGGCAAGTCATCGAACCTAAGTTAACCTAACTTAACAATTAACGGGGGTTATTTCACTTTACATAGGGAACTAGGGTGTGCTCATCTTTATAGGATCCAATTTGTCTACCGAATGAATATTGCTAACGAAAACATAGAACACGTTATCAACCTTCTCATGAGAAAATTATAGCACTATTGCACCATTTGTATATTTCTGGATGGAGGGAGAAGGTAAGAATTTAAAAATCAATTTCTTCTGACAGAAGCAAATGCTCAAGACCACCATTACAACACTCCCTTAAAACAAAATCTTGAGTAATAATGCAATAAATGGTAATACTGTACAGACCTCAGGAATACAACCTAACCTAAATTTTGCCACAACTCACAGGCATTAAATCTAACTTAGCGGTAACTGCTTACTTTCACACCCTCAGATTAGTGAAATGAAAATAATCTATAAAAACAAAAAACAAATACTACTTACATTCATACAATGATAAATTCTTTTATATTTAGCCAAGTGTGAATGTGAACGTTAACACTAACAAATGTTTAGCAAAGTGTGAACGTGAACACTAACAAACTGGGTCTCTTTGGTTAAGTATGAACTCAAGAAATACCCAAAAATACCCCCTAAAAAAAAAAAAATCGACTTCATTATGTTCGAAACATATCTAATTACCCATAAAACTTACATAAAAATTATGTCATTATTTATACAGTTCAGGAAAGAGTTGAAATTGGTCTTATTTCCGTCCCGAACAGGAAAAAAAAAAAAAAAAAAACGAGTCTTCTTTCCGTCTGGTACAGGGAAAAAAATGATGAAAGAGTCTGTCCGTTTGGACGATAAGAGAATGTACCTTAATTAGTTTATATGCTAATTATACAATGTATATGTCCTCGTCCGATAATATTAAACTAAAAAGGGCGAAAAGAGCATAAAAGGATGACATAAAAAAATATAAAATAATAATGATGGCTCCATATGGACATCGTGGACATAAACCATATGTCCTCCCACGACCCAACGAAATTCCAACACGTCTTAAACACCAATTATTCACAAATAAACGTAAAATTATTAATCAATTCTAATTAGTTCTTTCAATACTTACGCTGCCAGCTGAATAAAATCATGAAAGTGCCGTCAAAGGCTGGTGTCGGTTGGAACAAATGGACGAGGAAAAATAGAAGCGACAAATGGCGAATCTCTCAGGCCTGTCTCTGTCTCTGGACTCTCGATCCACGACAACTCGATCAAACTGTTCAGTCCAGTAGCTGGAGAAGGGAAAAACACATTTACAATTAATTTATACGGTTAATTAGACGGTAATTTAAAGTCATTATCGCAATGTCACGATGTATGGTTTGAAATGAAGGGCAATTATAATCACAAATAGTGTAGAAAATTGCGACATTTCCTAACGAGAGTCTGGGCATGCGCCATTTTAATATTACAAGACATAATTTACTTTCTATTTCATTTTAACGAAATTACATGCGCTAGACTTTTTACTGAACTATATTAGTCGTAAAACAGAACCGCCACAAATGCTTACCAGAGCTGAAGTGACTAAATTTGGTTGAAATATGGCGATGTAAGCAATAATGAACTGACTCACTCAATGGAGGAACAAATTATCTGTAGAAATATCTTTTGAAATTTGATCAATATAATATTTGTTATGCATGCTCAAAAACATAAATATATTTTTTTTATTAGCATTGCTATTATTATAATAAGAACTGTAAGAACTATATTTAGGTTTTTTCATAAAAGTATGATTTTAAAACTAGAAAAAAGATGTTTCTTCTGCATCACGATACGACATAATATGTCCACTTTGGTAGACAAATACCTCGCTATATCAAAAAAATCTTTATTCTTGCTTTCATTTGCATTATTTTCATGTGCTGTTTCATGTTTCAGGTGTCATTAATGATCCCCATTATGAGGATGGATACTGAAAAATTGGAGCTGAGGAATTAAGGCTGAAATCCCTTCTAAGCGCCCCGCGGTAGGCTCAAGCTTTGATTTTCGTTTACTACGCTGCCGCGGTCCCCTAAAATACAATTTTCTTTGTCGCAATTAGTCCCCTTGAATAGAGGTAGACACGTACATGTTGGAGTTGAGGGATTTAGACTGGATTCCCTCCTAACGTCCCGCTGGTGGGATTGAACCCATGTTAACTGATTTTAAACTCATGCATTCTACCACTGGGTAACGCGGCCCCCTTATTTTCCTACTTTTGTTAAGCATGTTACATTATATATATATATATATATATATATATATATATATATATATATATATATATATATATATATATATATATATATATATATATATATATATATATATATATATATATATATATATATATATATATATATATATATATATATATATATATATATATATATATATATATATATATATATATATATATATATATATATATATATATATATATATATATATATATATATATATATATATATATATATATATAAAATAGTAAATATATGTTATGGCGAACTGACAATCTGTTTAGGGCTTCCGTATTCATTGTTAGCGTTTTTCTAATTCGACTGACAAGAAGGACTATTTTTTTTTTTAAGTTCACAATTTATGAACCATTTTAGTAATAATGGCATAGTAGAAGATTTTTTATAAGTTGTATGTTCAGAGGGTACAATGCAGCTCGCTACTCTTCCGAGGCAGTTTTATATTACATGCAGATACAAAATAAGATTAATAATTCATATCATAATTCTTGCTTAATATATATATGTACATTTTCTATGACCACTAGACTTGTGATGATTAGAGGATGGCTACTTAGCATAAAAACCACAACATAGCAGTTCATAATTTTAGTGGAATTTAGATAGGCCATGGAAAGATCAGGCACTAAAATCCGATTAAGAGGCCAGAACAGACCCCCTGAAAATAGTCCCAACAAAATCTCAGGTGAATAGAACGAAATATCCGAGCTGGAGTCATAGGCTTGGGCCACTCCGCCACTGCCTTAAGTATTTCTTGTGATTGATTTCAACCCTCTTTCTCCATTTCACACAAATGCATATTCCTGCACAAAATAGCATTGGAGGAATTCGACCTTGACTTTCTAAGAGGATAGTGCTCATAAATCCTTGTAATTTTTTGTAGAAGAAGACCTAACGTAAAAGAATTTGTCGAAAATGTGAAGATTAAGCATGACCAAGCTAAAAAAAAATAATAAAAGTAAAATAAATTTTGAATGGTAAGCGAAATTATAATTTGAATGTAGTGCAAATCAAAATAAACCGTGAGAAAGTATGGTTATTTTAAGAATAAAAATAATATTGCATATTTCACCCCTTTTGAAATGTGAAAATCCGTGTCACCTAATAGCTTCATATCACTATAATTTTATTAGTCTATATTATTTTTAAAACTGCCTTTACGTATTATGAAATTCTATTGTGCTTAATTTACCTCTAAGTACATGTTAAGTCTTTCTCGATATTTTGGTAGAGTTCAGTCGAGTTCTATGTGACGTCACACAACTCATGTTAATATAAACAGTCTGTTGCTCGTCTCACCTGGTGGTGCAACATTTACATAAGAGTAAAACTTCTGGACACATCATGTCCGTGTTTACGTGTTTAAGCTGTCATGTCGCCTTTGCCAATGCAGATGGTCAAAAAGACCATTTTCGTTCAGAGTGGCATCGATATAACCTGATGAGAAAGGTAGCAGAACTTCCTCCTGTGTCCAGAGAAACGTTCAATGAAAGGGCTCAGCAAGTCGAAACGCAAATTGCTCAGGTAATAAAAAATTCTCGGTAAATAATAATTGATTTATAAAAAAAAATTACACTCGTCCCCCTATTATGAAAATATATAGTGAAGTTCATTGTAGAATACAGTTTGGTTGGTTATGTTAGTTCATCTCTAGTTCAGAAGCGTGTTAGTAATTTAAATTTATTATTTTTTTGGGCAAGGTCTTTACACTCATGCGCCCTAGCTGATGAAAATACAAAGAATGGAATATCTTTCCAAAATTATTAAATAAACAATAAATTTAGTTAGTAACTCGTGTCCTTAACTGGGTCTTCAGTACTCTAATAAAGCCGAACAAGAACTGAAATTATAATGAATATTTTTGAGATATTGTTATCCTAACAGAGGATGTGAAAGTAAATATTTTCCTAAATTGCTGATAATTTCTTCTCGCTGTAAGTTATTTTGGTATAAACTTTAATTATTTTACCATAAAACTAGGACAGCCAAGTTATATAACCCCCTCCCATTCGCATTTTCAAATTATGTAGCTTGACTTTCAAAGTTGTTTTAGTTAGAAATAGATGGAATTCTGTCCCTGGGAAACCTGGTGTGCTTTTTTTTTTTTTTTTCCAATGATTGTGACACCAGGACGGGCCCAAAAAAAATATGAAATAAAACAGCCCTCATTGGGCCTGGGCACGAATACATAAAGTAAAGAGAAACAGAGATGGAGAGTGTAATGACTTGTCAGATGTGAAGGGATAATAAAAGATGTGTGGTGAATATCCAAGAATATTCAGTGTAGTTGTAGGCATAGAAAAAGAACCGTAACTGAAGGAAGACTTAAACATCGAACTGTCCTGGACAGACCTATTTAAGTTCAAAAAACCTTCAGCTGTAGTATCGCAACGGGCGGCTGGTGCCATGAGCCAGCCTACACTTATAGCTAATTTTGAATAGACGGGACTCTATCCCAAAAGACCCTGAAGTTTATTTATAGCTAATATTTAACAAAATATAAAAAAAAAATCAGTATACTAGTTTTATTGAAAAAAAAATGCTTCTGTGTCATACATTGTAAGCCATAAATTTGTCAGATACAGAGGACGTATGTTTTGTAGTTGTATATATAGCTTCATATACGGTATCACATGTGTCCTGTATTTGATACATTTATGAAATTACAGGGTATTGCGGTAGTGCAGTGTCAAAGCACTCGACTAGGGAAGTGACAGACCCGTGAGCAAACACTCTGCTGGGAAATGCATTTTTCCCTAATTCCCTAAATCCATCCTGTCCATGTCCACCCCCCATAATGAGGATTAAAAGTGACACACATAAAAGCAAATAATAAATGCATGAATTACAAAAATCTAATAAAAATGGCTCTCTGATTGCAATTTATTATTTCTCAGATGACGCAAACTAAAGAAGAAAAGAAGAAATATTGCAAACCCTGTGGACGATCATTTGCCAATAAGATGACTTATGACAATCATTTGAACTCCAAAAAGCATGTTGAGAAATCCGCTGTCTATTTTGAAGGTTTGTACAGTATCTATTTTTTTGTCTGTGAGTCATATTCCCCTAAGGGGGAATAAGAATACTTCCCCTGTTTTTCCCTGAACGTCATAAAAGTCATCTAAGTGGGACGGAGTGAGAGGACTTGGAATCCACTCCTTTTTAGTTTCCTCCCACAGAAAGTAAAGTTATTTGCTTTGTCTCAGCCATCCCCCTTATAAGAGGGATGATGGCTTTTGTATATAGATAGATATAGATAATTTACTGAACCAGTATCTTTAGAATTTGGAATTAAATAATAACTTGTCTTTATGAAAATTTAGTAGAGCAGGGCATGCATAAAAGTCTTGTATCTCTCTAATATGCCCTTTTCTTTTAGAGGCTAAAAATCGAAGAAATCTCGCCAAGCAAAAGAGCATGGAGGATGATGCAGATAGTGATGATGATGATGATGAGGTGAGAGTTGTAAATTGCTTTTTTTAGGAACATAATTCAAGGCATGAACAATTCATGCTCTTCACAGACTGTTTAAGGAGCTAATGTTGTTGTTATTGTTTGCCATTTTGTGTGTTACTATTAATCTCTGTTCGAATGACAGTAGACAGGTTGGAGCTGGGGAATTAAGGCTAGATGCCCTTCTTTATGCCCCACAGTGGCCTTCACGAGTTGAACGCTCTAACCACTGCCCTGCTACATTTACATTAGGGAGTAGATGAATGCAGACTCCAAAAGGTATAAAGATATTTTGGTGATATTGTACGATCTTAGACATTAGGAGACCAGTGTCTCATTTGTTAGTTGCTGCATATAAGTGTCAGAAAATCTAGATGGTATTTTATTACTAAAGTCAACGTTCATTCTTTTCAAGTACATTTCGTTCACCTTTATTTTATTATTACGGTGTTCACCACTGTACTACAATAAACATGGTAAGATATTACTGAAAATTGCTTGGCTTATGTAACATTATTGCTAAAAAGCAGGAGTTATATGCACCATCAGGGATAATATGCAATGTACTCTAAATAAAAAACATATAAACCATATATTTTGGCGGAAAAGACAACACTTGAATCATGAAAAAAAAAATAAACGAAAAAAGGGGTTGTCCTATACGCCAAATACAAAAACAGTGACCTTAAATTTCTACTCAAAATACCATCCTATAACAAATGTTTATGATACTAGATTGTAAATGCAAAACCACTAACCTCAAAATGCATAATATACTGCTAAAAACTGGTAACTTTATGATCAAGAACTTTTGGTAGTTTCTGAGCAGTTTTTGTTTTTGTTGCATTACTAGATTTTTCCTTTTCATGTAATAGTTGCACCAGTCTACTGTACCTTTAAAATCGTTACTGTGTTCTGGATTTGACCTTGCCCACTTCAGTGCATATGCTCTGATCATATTTCTTGTGATGATGTAGTAATTCTGCCTCTGTTCAATTACCCTTTTTGCAATGTGATCTTCCAACTCTGGCCAACAAGTGACTCCTCATCGAATATATTTTCCTTGACATTTTTCTTAAAGATCTTCATTCTTTTTCCACTCTCTTACCATCTTCTCAGTAATATCGAATATCCTTGCAGCAGCACAGTTGCTAGATTCCTTGGCCACTTCACTGACTTTGAACTTAAAACCTGTTTCTTAGTTGTTTTGCTGGTGGCTCCATGATAACAATTTGATAAAAGAATTTAAGTGGTTAACACAGAAATTAGCAAGAGTCTGAGCCGTTAATTTAATATATTGTACGGGTATAGCACCGTCTCTGTTGATTGGTTCTCACTGACCTAAACTTCACCATAGATGGTTTGGTAGCTTGGGGGTCGTCTTATAACACTGATATCAGCTAAAACCATGAAAGTCAAACCGAAATTTGGGGGTCGTCTTATCTGAATTTCGCCTTATCCACCGAAATATACATTACGTTGAATACGCTCTTTGCAAGTTATCTCAAAATATAATTTTACATATGTGATACCGGTTTAAGAAACAAATATTTTATCAACTTTTATGTAAGTGGCTTTTTAGCAGAATAATTTCAACTTAAATGCTGCCTTTTTGTGTGTGTGTGTGTGCAGCTGAAGAGGTCAGTTACTTCACACAGTTAAAATTTTACTTTTTTGTTTGATAACAAATATGTACCCCAGTACTACATATACTGTGTATATACAGTATATATATACAGGGGGTCCCCACTTTATGTCAGGGTTCCGTTCCTGACAACTGACTCAAGTCGGATTTCGACTTAACACACCTATAATTCGAACCTAGGCCTCCCACCAGTGCTAAAAATTAATACTAAAACATAGAAAAATAATCTAAGTTCTTAATCTAATACATAAAAATAGTTAAAGTACACTATACAGTATTGCCTACCTTTACTACTGTGGTTGGTTTGCATCTGGATGACTGGTTGTCAAGAAATTGACTAATTAATCATTTATTGGACCCTAATATAACCTTGTAACAACTTAAAACGGGGACTCCCGGTGCGTATATATATATATATATATATATATATATATATATATATATATATATATATATATATATATATATATATATATATATATATATATATATATATATATATATATATATATGAATCATTTCTTTTACCCCGACCGGGACTCGAACCTAGGACTTATGATTACTAAGTCAAGGCGCTACCACTACACCACATATATTTTATTCTGGTGTTATTGTGATGATAGTATTTCCTTATGAAAATTTTGTATTTGGTTTTCAGGATGCACTTAGTAAAACCAAAATGAATTGTAAGTCATGCAACGAGTCCTTTGCTGATCAAGTGGCCTTTTATAATCACATGAAGTCTAAGAAACACATGGAGAGATCTGCTGCATGTAATGGTTTGTAGTACTTTTATAGTTCAATAAAAGAAAAGTAATTTATTACAATATAATAGAATAGAACATGCAATTCTACATGTACACACTCCATATGTTCATACTTACATATATATACACACACCCATATGTACATACATATACAATGACCGCAATCCCCCTTGGATGGGGTTGGCCAAGCCAAAGCAGGCACACTCACAAGAATTTATACTGTGAAAAACCAGTTAGTGAAATTAAACAAAGTGAAATTTAGGAATCTGATTTACTTATTAGAAATCAGTACTTTGTACCTCCAACTTTGAATACCTTTGTAGCTCCGCACTCAAATCTTTGTACTAATTTTTTTACAACATTAGTTTTTATAACCTTACTAGGAGGTATGAATATGGAATCATATAGAATGTTGTATCTGATTTATAGACGATGTAGTCTGCTTGCTTTACTGTAAAGCCTTGAATACCAACAAAAATCTCTATCTGTCTGTACACAGTGGCCTCATTCCCCTTGTAAGAGGGTGGCTGAGCCAAAGAACACATTTCACCACAAATCAAGACACTCTTCAGTGACTCCACTAAGCTTCTTTAGGATAAGACTGATGTGGTTAAAAATTACTCAGTTTTGGCTATTGTAAAACTAATTCTTGCAATATGTTGGTTGTTGTCTCTGATTGACAATACAAAGTCCGCTACAAACAAGCATAATCTGGTTAAGAATATTGTTAACATTATTGTCAAACTTCATACCAAAATGTTCTCTTTATTGTTGTCTACTTCCAAGCAAAGACTTTAGTACGTCATCAAATCTTTTAGCTTTTCCTATCAGGGTTTGCCATAGTGGATCAGTCCCCTCCATATTGCTCCTATACCCTGTGTCCTCTTCCGTCACACCTCACACTCATATCCTCCCTCACCACATCCATAAACCTCTTCTGTGGCCTAACTCTCTCCACCCTCCTCGGCAGCTCCATCCTCAACATCCTTCTCCCAATATACCCATCATCCCTCCTCAGCATATACCCAAACCCTCTCAGTCTTGCCTTTCTCACCACATACTCCAAGTAGGAATAATCTTTTGGTTATGTATTTTACAGTTGCTGTCACTTCTAAAAAATCAGGCTTCAGTGCAGGACAGAGCACCAGTAAAATGGATGTGGACAGCGATGATGACAGCGAGTATGAAGAGGTATTGTATTTTTTTTATTGGATATGACATTTGACGGAAAAATGTATTGCATTTATAAACTTACATATGTGACTGAAACATTGTTGTTGTTTGCTATTTTATGTATTACTATTAATCCCCATTCATATGGTGGTGGATACAAACACGTTGGAGCTGGTTAATTTAGGCTGGATTCCCCTCCTAATGTCCCGAATGGGCTCAATCACTGATTTGTCACTTCGCAAGAAAAAGGCTGTAACCACTGCTCCACCGTGGTCCCCGATTAAAAGATTTAAAAAAAAAAATTTAAATGCTTCATTTTTAAATGTCAGAAAATGTAAATGATTAGGCAGTGCTTTATAATGCCCTCTAGTTTAAGTTACAACCAACCAACTTGCTTTGATCAGAAGAGATGTCCTCTGGAATTGTAGCAGTACAATACTGTATACAGAATTACTAATTGTTCCTGGGATAAGGAATAAGAATGCTGTCCTTATATACCCAGTACCTTGTTCCCCTACGTGTTGTAAAAGCCGACTAAATGGAGCGGAGTGCATGTACTGGGAATCCCCTCCTTTTTATTTCCCTCCCACTTTTTTTTTTTTTCCCATATAAGAAGGATTTTAACTTTTGTGTATAGATATAGATGTAATAGTTGACCACAATTAGAGAAGAGTTTGAGGGGTGACCCCCATACATTCCTCAGTGAATTTTTTGTCTTTCTGTAAAATTTTTGGGAATGTTAGTCTGAAAGGTAGGATGCATCCCTGCAGTCTCTTATCCTTTGCTTTATCTCTGGCTGTTGTTGTTCCCTGAGCTGCCTACCTGAGTCTCTTAGGAAGGCCACTGCCAATCCGTGGCTTTCCCACTGAGCTCTCTGGTATCGTAAGTTGTGTTTGAGGTATATGTGGTTGTGAGCAGTGCAATCTTCCCTAATATGTCTTGGGTTGCTCGCATTGTCTGCAGCTAGAAGGAGTCTTCAAGAAATGACTGTTGGAGAGTCATATCTTGGTGTACAAATAATTTTTTTATGTGTGTTGTTTTGAGAGATGACGTAGTAGCTTGGGCGACCCAAGCCTCTTCCAGGTTCTCTTGCCCTGTGAGGGGCAGGGGTTAGTTGTGACAATTTGGCTTCATATGCTGCTGCCTTCATAGATGTAGTTCCAGAGGGTAGACCTACGCCGAAGATGCTCCCGCTGCTGGTCCTCTGGCTCGTGTTGCCATGCTGGTTACCATGGAGGTCATGTCACTCATGAAAGTAAATGCAATTGTGGAGATATAGCAGTTCCTCTTGCAGTGAAATATTCCTGCCTCAAAACAAACTACAGATGAGTGGAAGATTATTTCTCACTGTAGTGTCCATTGTGGTCTTTGACTTTTTTAAGCTTGTTGCTTGGCTTATGATTTCCAGCTGGGTATGTTGCTGGGCAAATAATAATGATAAAGATGATAATATTGTTGTTGCAGCTCTGCTAGCTTTTGTGGAAGAAGGGGTATCACACACACACACACACACACACACATATATATATATATATATATATATATATATATATATATATATATATATATATATATATATATATATATATATATATATATATATATATATATATATATATATATATATATATATATATATATATATATATAGACACACACACACACAGTGATCCCTCGTTTATCACGGGGGTTCGGTTCCGGGACCACTCGCGATAGGTGAAAATCCGCGAAGTAGCAGCACCATATTTATTACAGGTATTTTACATTTATTTTTACTTTACTGTATAAATCCTCCCTGCACTGTTAAGAACTCACCCTTTACTTTATTAATAACAGCGCCCAAGCGTAAATTTATGTGAACGTGATAAGTAAGCTTACCGTGATTGACGTGATGATGATGTTTACATACTCCACAGCCAATGACAGCTTTACGGCTGCTTTTTGAGAGAGAAGAGCATGGTAATGGGGAGTTGCTGTCGCTGTTTCTTCTTTTGTGCGAAGATGGTCTTGTAAGGAGTCATGGCATCGTCAATAATATTGCAGAAGTGCACCGAACGAACCATATCATCTTTATACTCCTGCGACAGTTGTTGGAGTTCTTTGGCCATGTTATACATGGCTGCCAGCCATTCAAGTGTAAGGCCAGGTTCTTCGACTTCATCATGCGCTTCCTGTTGTTGTTCTTCCTCTTCCTCGCTCGCTGATTTTGTCATTTCCTCCAAGTCTTCATCAGTCAACAGCTGCGAGTGGCAGTCGATCAGTTCATTGACATCTTCGTGAGTCATATCTTTAAAGCCTTCTCCTCCTAGCAATGCAGCCAGCTTCACAGCTTTCGCAACTGCCGAGTTATGCACTTCGTCAGGAGCGAATCCCTTGTAGTCGTAGATGACTTCGGGCCTCAATTTTTTACAGCTGGCATTGATTGTGGCCGGATTCATCTCTTTGAGTGCATTCTGGATATTTTGAAGGCATGTAGCAATTGTGTAGTTATGCCAGTACACCTTCAGTACGAATTCTTTGTCCGCATCCATGGAGTCAACCAGGTTTCGCCAGGACATTTCATGTGTAGAGGACCTTGAACGCACGAATAACGCCTTGATCCATAGGCTGAATCAGTGATGTCGTATTCAGTGGCAGAAACTCTACCTGAACGCCGTCATAATGGAGATCAGTTGCATGGCCACCAGCATTATCCATCAAAAGAAGGACTAAATTCAAGGCCCTTTTCTGCAAGATAAACTCAGACCTGAGGGATAAAGCATTGGTAAAACCAGTCTGATGTGAGGCTTCTCATGAGCCAGGCCTTATGGTTATGCATCCAATACACTGGCAGCAGATTCTTGTTTTTATTCTTCGAAGCCTTAGGGTTCCTTGATTTGTAGATAAGCCCTGGCTTTAACATAAAGCCCTCAGCATCCCCGCACATGACGAGGGTAACGCGGTCTTTGTGCGCTTTAAATCCCGGGGCTTTAGCTTGTTCCTAGAAAAGAAAAGTGCGAGATGGCATTCTATTCCAATATAACCCAGTCTCATCCATGTTGAACATTTGCTCAGGAGCATTACCGCCTTCCTCGATGATTTTCTTGAAGTTGATGTTCACATAATCTTCAGCTGCAGCTGTATCTGCAGAGGCAGCTTCGCCATGAAGCGAAATGCTCTTTAGGCCAAAGCGTTTTTAAAATTTTTCGAACCATCCCTTGCTAGCAAAGAACGATGGTTTCATCGGTGGAGAATCGCTGGACGGTCCTGGTTGTGGGTCTTCCATTTCTTCTTTCTCCTCCTCCTCACGGTTGCCACTGTCGTCGTTGGGTTCGTTTGCAGCGAATGCCTCATACAGCTTTTTCGCCTTTGTATGTATGATACTTGTGTATCATATATATATATATATATATATATATATATATATATATATATATATATATATATATATATATATATATATATATATATATATATATATATATATATATATATATATATATATATATATATATATATATATATATATATATATATATATATATATATATATATATATATATATAATATATATATATATATATATATATATATATATATATATATATATATATATATATATATATATATATATATATATATATATATATATATATATATATATATATATATATATATATATATATATATATATATATATATATATATATATATATATATATATATATATATATATATATATATATATATATATATATATATATATATATATATATATATATATATATATATATATATATATATATATATATATATATTATATATATATATATATATATATATATATATATATATATATATATATATATATATATATATATATATATATATATATATATATATATATATATATATATATATATATATATATATATATATATATATATATATATATATATATATATATATATATATATATATATGCAGTGTTCCTTCCATTATGGCGAGGGTTCGGTTCCGGGACCCGGCGCGAGACAGGAAAATCGCGGAGTAGGATCAGCCTATATGTACATAGATATTTTCATTTATTTTTACGTTTACATCGTATAAACTCCTCCCTGTACTGTTAACAAACCACCCTTTACTTCATAAATAACAGCATGCAAGCATAAATTTATATGACATACTCATGTACATAGGTATTTTACAATTATTTTTACGTTTACTGTATAAACCCTATCTGCACTGTTAAAAAACCACCCTTTACTTTATAAATAACAGCATGCAACGTAAATTTATATGTACGTGATAGGTAAACTTACCTAATCTGTTATGATTAACATTTTCCTTTGCCGCTTAGGCTCACTACAAGAAGCCTTAGAAGATGAAGGATGCTTGGGAGGCATTGCAAAGGTTAAAATATGCGAGTAAAAAAATCACAAGCAAAACGTATTGATAAACACAACTTGAACGGCGCACACGTGAGTTAGACTGAACGAGCCTTTGTCCGAAATGCTGATAGCGGTATCGTATTTTACATGTTGCAATACTGTTAGTATTTATGTTTTTTACTATTTTTTACTGTTTTATTATTCTTAGGCTAAGAAATACGTTTTTTTTATCAATAAAATCATGAAACTACTGGAAATATAAATATATATGCTAGCTCGCGTAGCTGCGACCCCAATACATTGTACGCTATCGGACACAAGCAAAACGTTTAATAAGCACAATGTGAATGGCGCACACGTGAGTTAGACTGAACGAGCCTTTGTCCGAAACGCTGATAGCGGTATCATATTTTACATGTTGCAATACTGTTAGTATTTGTTTTTTTACTATTTTTCACTGTTTTATTATTCATAAGCTAAGAAATACGTTTTTTTATCAATAAAATCATGAAACTACTGGAAATATAAATATTTATGCTAGCTCACGTAGCTGCGACCCCAATACATTGTACGCTATCGGACACTATTTCGCATGATGCAATACTGTGAGTTATACTGTACGTACGTATATCTAAATTTATGTTTTTTACTATTTTTTACTGTTTATTATTCGTAGGCTGGGAAATAAATTTTTTTTTATCAATTAGATAATGAATTATGTTTTTTTCAATAAAAAAATGAAAATACTGAGAATTTTTATTTTTTTAATATTTTAATATTTTTGCATATACCCAAAAAATAAAATAATAATTTGCCAAAAAAAAAAATGTGGTACAGTGAAAACGCGAACCAAGAAACGCGATCCAGCGGGGGATCATTGTATATATATATATATATATATATATATATATATATATATATATATATATATATATATATATATATATATATATATATATATATATATATATATATATATATATATATAACCAAATAAGCACATTACATATGTGAATACATGAATAATTAATTTTTTTATTTTTTACCCCGACCAGGACTCGAACCTAGGACTTATCATTACTATGTCAAGGCGCTACCACTACACCACAGAAGGTTAAAAGGAATCTAACCTTATAGCTTATATCTGCTATACTTAGGAATGAACGCATTCTATCTGAATGCCACTATGTTCATATTACAGATTCCCCAACCTCACTCGTGGCTTAATTTTAGCATTTAATTCAATTCCCAATCTCATTCGGGCCATGAAATTAACCTTCTGTGGTGTAGTGGTAGCGCCTTGACTTAGTAATCATAAGTCCTACGTTCGAGTCCCGGTCGGGGTAAAAAAGAAATTATTCATGTTTTCACATATGTAATGTGCTTATTTGGTTATTTCATGGCCCGAATGAGATTGGGAATTGAATTAAATGCTAAAATTAAACCACGAGTGAGGTTGGGGAATCTGTAATATGAACATAGTGGCATTCAGATAGAATGCGTTCATTCCTAAGTATAGCAGATATAAGCTATAAGGTTAGATTCCTTTTAACCTTCTTTGGTGTAGTGGTAGCGCCTTGACTCAGTAATCATAAGTCCTAGGTTCGAGTCCCGGTCGGGGTAAAAAAAAAAATGATTCATATATATTATATATATATATATATATATATATATATATATATATATATATATATATATATATATATATATATATATATATATATATATATATATGTGTGTGTGTGTGTGTCTTTTTTGCTTCATATATATATATATATATATATATATATATATATATATATATATATATATATATATATATATATATATATATATATATATATATATATATATATATATATATATATATATATATATATATATATATATATATATATATATATATATATATATATATATATATATATATATATATATATATATATATATATATATATATATATATATATATATATATATATATACAGAAGATCTCCTACTTACGAACAACCAAGTTACAAACATTCACAGATGCGAACAAAAACCTACCCCTTATCTACCCATGTATTAATGTGTGTTATTGTACTGTATTAAAACTCATTTATACTTTGTACTTTTATTTTTTATATACAGTAGTAGTTAAATGTCTAGCCTAAGCACTGTACAGTACTGCATATGTATGTACGGTAATATTTTTATTTTTATTTTTTTTATTTTTTATTTTTTTTTCCTAAACACAGCTTACGAACAATTCAACTTTTTCATTTTTATATATTCATAAATTTGTTTTTGTCTAGTTTCCCCTGCCCTTTCTTCCTGGTGAGGCTTTAGGGGTTAAAAGTTGGACCAGTTAAAGTAGCCAACGGTCATTTCACAGATAATGATAAAAGAGATGTGTACATGTTTAAATGAATATTTCTTATCCGTATTTACCAATGAAAACTTGGAATATATTCCAGAGTTAGAATCCATATACTGTATACAGCCCGTTCCGATAATATTCTTAGTACAATGAGTATTACGAGGGAGGCTGTAATAAAAGAAATAGTTAAACTAAAGGCTCATAATTCTCCGGGACCTGATTAAATTTATGCTAGAGTATTAAAGGAGTGCAAGGCAGAGCTTAGTTGTCCACTAACTGCACTATTCTATAATTCAATAAATTTAGGATTGGTACCCAAGGAGTTGAAATTGGAAGATGTGGTACCAATATTTAAAAAAGGAGAATGTGTTAAAAAGAAAAACTATAGACCTGTAAGTTTAATGTCAACAGTGGGTAAGATTCTAGAATCCATCATTGCAAATAATATGATGGAATATCTAGAATTACACAGACTGATCAGACTCTCACAACACGAGTTTCTGAAGGGTTTGTCATGTCTTACAAACTTGCTGTCTTTTTACTCAAAAGTTTTACTATTCAGTAGATAGTGGCAAATAATACGATACAGTATATCTAGATTTTGTAAAGCTTTTGATAGAGTTCTTCATAAGTGACTTTAAAATGCCTCAAGCTCATGGTATAGGAGATGTTCCCAGATAGAGACATATATTTTTATGTATGTTTATTATTATACTGTACAGTTCATGTATACTGTACAGTACCTTTATACAGTATTATGTTAATTTTAAAATTTAGGAATACTGTAGTATTAAGATTAGTGTTAGTAATTTTTCAAGAACCATGAAGAACATAGCGAGAGTTTTTTTCTTTTCTTTATTTTTTTAAACATAGGTAGGGAGACCCAGGTTTGAATCTAAGTGAAATCCGACTTACGTAGATATTCGACTTAAGTCAGCTGTCAGGAACGAAACCTTGACGTTATATGAGGACTTCCTGTGTATATATATATATATATATATATATATATATATATATATATATATATATATATATATATATATATATATATATATATATATATATATATATATATATATATATATATTATTCCTAGGGAATGAGCAAATGAACGTTAATTCATTAGAGAGGAGTGCACAGTGGTGGCAATTCCTTCTTCAGTGCATTTATTTTTATGCCATATAATAAATAGGTAGGGATGCAAAGAATGGTAGGGCTGGATGAAACCATATGACCTTGACTCTTTTTGCTTGATTATGGCTACCTTGTTATATTGTGCAGAAGAAGGCATAATCTGTGGAAAGATTCGTATTAATTTTTAGTTTGATATTTCTTTGTGTTTACTTATATATTGCTTGTAATTTGCATTATTTTTTTTTCTTGTTTCTGTCTTAATATAGGTTTATATTTCCAGGTGGACTGGGAAGGTGATCCCATAGATATTAAAGATTGCCTTTTCTGCAGTCATCACAGTGCTAATCTGAAGAAGAAACTAGAACACATGAGTTTAGCTCATTCCTTCTTTATTCCTGATCTTGAATATTGTTCTGATGTGCCGGGATTAATCACATATCTTGGAGAAAAGGTAAATTAAACTATATATAATTGTGATTATTTTGACCACAAAGAGAAAATAGGAAACAACTAAGTACCTTAGCGCTTAATAGAACATTTAAGGAAAAAATTTAATACCTTCACGCATCCGAGTGTATTTATCTACTCATCTTCAGAGGTAAGTGAAGATGAGTAGATAAAGACACTCTGCTCATAACCGCTAAGTTACTCCATTGTTTTTCGTTCTCTTTTCTCAGTCAAATACAGTAATCTTATTTGCAATACAATATTCACAAGCTTTTTGTGAAGTAGATGCACTTACATATGTAAAAATGGCAATAAAGGTAACTAAATCTTCAGGAGAACGAATTAGATCTCACTCTCTTAAAATAATAAAAGTGACAGCAAAGAGAAATATATTTTCTTGTGTAGCAATATAATTTAAGGTATCTTTTTTTTTTAAATAAGTTTCAAGTGATAGTGATTGGCTCTCTAAACACAGTTGTAGAAGTTAAATTTCAGTTACTCTTTAAGTACAGTATATTAGAGAGTGGCTATTTAGTTCTTTTCATCTCAAGTTACTTTTTTTTTTTTAAGTGACATTGAATTAATTAATATTTCTAATGGTAGTTAAAGATAGTTATGATTCTCCATTCTCTAGGTGGTCTGTCCAAGAGTGACATTTCAATATTTCCTTCATTTTCTCATCATTTTCATATTTAGTATGTATTGAATTTCCATCCTCTTAAATGATGAATCTCTTAAGAAATTACAATGCTAGCTTTATTTGAATTTATATATACATATTTTTATGATTGTGACACCAGGACGAGCCAAAATAAAGAAAAAATAAATCTGCCCTCATCGGACCTGGGCACGAAGAAAACATAAAGTATAGAGAAACAGATGGGGAGTGTTTTGACTTGTCAGATGTGAAGGGATAATAAGAGATGTGTAATGAATATCCGAGAATATCATATACAATACTTCATATATCCTTTTTGACACTTTTATTTTATGTTAATCCTATTATATCATTGACTTGGTATTTCTGTAGTACAGTATTTGAAAACAAATGTTGAATTATATGACCTTCACTTTATAAGTAAAAGAGCTTTTGATAGATTGGATGCGGCTATGAATGCATTGCATGTAAGTGGGTTGGCAACCGCTGTCCCACGTTAGATGCCGTACAGAAGCACATGAGAGATAAGGGTCATTGCTATTTAAACTGCGAAGGAGAGAAACTCTTAGAATATGAAGAGTACTATGACTACTCCAGTTCCTACCCAGATGCAGGTAAGAAGTCATTTTTTAAAATCTTTACTGCATATTAATGGGTTTTATATTCATGTTATATACCAGGAGGCCTCGGTACTCAGTGGTGGAGCATACATGTCGGGATGTTATAAGTATGACTGATGCATTAGGAAGGGCATCCAGCCTTAAGCCCCCAACTCCAGTATGTCTGCATCCACCCCCATTTGAATAGGAACTAATTGACCCTAAAACTGTAAGAAATATTCACATTAGATTCTCGTCTGTGAAAAGATTTTATTTTGTCTACATAATGTTCAAGTAGGTTTTTATGTGGTAGTGAAAAGAAACAAAATACATTCATTAATATACAATGGCTGGCGTTCCCCATGTAAAGGGGGTGGCTGAGTCAAGAGTGAAAGAATAGCAGATAAAAAAAGGCCTTTCTAGGAGTCACCTTATAATCGAGGACAAAATATATGAAAACAGTGCCAAATATAAATGCAAAAAAAAAAAAAAAACAGACAAATCCTAATTACATGTATTTAGGTTTTTCATGCAGCGCTTAATATACATCAACCAGGAAAATAATATTCTCTGTAGATTAGTTGAGGCTTGTGGTAAAAGTATGCAGTAATCATTCTATATCTCCGTAAATTTTCATGTAATTTGAAAAATGTTTGAACTTTCCTCCTAATAAAATAAATTATTTGACTTTGATAAAAGTAAGTATTAAAATTTACCCAAATTTGATACAGTCGAAGTAGAAAAGATCCTTACTCACTTACCCTATGGATAATTGGGGGAATTGTGACAGCTCTTTCTCCCCAAGGAACTCAGTGGAGTGATTTAGGTATATTAGGTTTAGGTGAATGTCAGTACTTTGACTCGGTCACCCCCTTACAAGGGGAATGGCAGCCATTGTTGATCTAGTAGAAGGCTTTGCTCACTATTAAGAAATCTTTAAGAAAGTGGTGGAAACACTCCCAAGTTGGTGTTGAAGCACTATTTTAAGTTCACAGGGATTGTGGTGTATTGTTTTGGGTGCTCTTTCCCACTGTTGTGTTGCATCATTTGTAAAATATCTCCTGTTTTGCCATTTTATGTTACTATTAATTCCTGTGCAAATGGGGGTGAACACAGAGAGGTTGAAGCTGAGGAAGTAATGCTGAATGCCTTTCCTATTGCCCTGTGGTGGTCTTAAATATGGGTATGTCATTTTTTGAATTGAGTCCTCTAACCACTGTGCTACCACAGTTACCCCATTTGTGAAGTACCACTACACTGATTTACTTAACTATACAGATATAATTTATGAACATATATTAATAACTTATGTATATAAAATATTGTTCTATGGACCTCATAAGCAACATGAATTTAGTTTTCATTGGCTATATGAACTGTATCCCCCTGAGGAGGGACAAGAACACCTCCCCTGTATTCTTTGTAATAAAAGTTGACTAAATGGGGTGGATTGGGGAGAATGGGAATCCCCTCCATTGTAATTTCTCCCACAAAGATTCATATTTTTTATATAACTCAGCCAACCCCCTTGTAATCTGTGTATGACTTGTGTATCTATATAAAATGATTGTATGTAAATGAATCAGTTTCCCAGGCCAGATTTACAACATCTTGCTCAGAATATCTTCAAACAGATGCCAAATGTTGGCTATTATATGTTGTACATGAGTAGTTAACTTTTAACATTTGCGTATATATATATGAAGTATCATATTTTAGTGGTACTCCTTAAACTGTTTCATATCAGCAATTTGTACATTTTGAAATTATACCCCCATTTGTTGAAAATTGCTAAGTCTTATTTTGCAATACCAGTACACATTCCACCCTGTAATTTGTCTTTTTATTCTTAGTAACATGTCACTTCCTTAAAAAGTAGTGAAATTTACTATCACTTTTCATATGCTGATCCTTCATTGCATTTGCAGAAGGTGTAGATCCCGATGAAGAAGTAGAGTTGGATACTTTGGATGGGGATGCATATCAGCTTGTTCTTCCTTCAGGTGCTGTCATTGGTCACAGGTCACTCATGAAATATTATAGGTAAGTATCTGTTTGTGATACTTAGGAATACTGTAGTCCTTTGAAATGCAGTACATATGAGTGAAAGTGAGTGCACAGGTTCACAGGTCACATACGAGATATTTTTGGCTATTATCTGTGTGTTACATATATATGGTCCTTCAAACTGGAACACATATAGAGTGAAAGTGGGGTCAGGAACTCCAGTTCGATTTGAAAGGATTGTTAGGGAACTTTTATTGTACCCTTAACTTGGATTTTGTTATTTAAGAATGAAAATTGCATTGTTTATTTTAGCTTTTTCTGGAAGGAAAGGTTGGGGGGTTTCATTAGTCTTCCCTTGATTTTGAGTATAATTAAGTAAAAGTAGGTTCTGTCACTCCATCTATTTGTGATTGGAGTGGTTGTTGGTAGCAATTGGTTAAAGGTGAATGTGGGGTTGCATCAAGGTCTTGCAATATTTCTTCAGTTGTTCCTTGTGTGTATGAATGTGAGGGGTAAGGAAGGGACTTAGTTGTGCTTTTTGTAGCCTTCAAGTTTGATTAGTTGAATAACTTGGACAACAGATATCACAGATTTAGAGATACTGTCTACAGACATTGCATTATCTCTCTTAATTTTAAAGTTATTTAGTGAATTAAATTGTGGCAGACTTTTATCCACAAGGAGTAAGAGAAGTGATCTAGGTATACTGTATAAGCTTCTGGTGAATGTGTGTGCTTTGACTCGCCCACCCTGCTTACAAGGGGGATTGCAGCCACTGTATATATATTGTATGAATAGAATTTGATGAAGACTGACTTTTTATTTAGACAAGTATCCAAATACCAACAAGTCACCAGGATAATTAAAACTGCAATAAGTTAATTGAGGTTAAGTCATGTTTTTGCAGGTATATTCTTATAATAATACCATATCCTGCAGAGCCAGCAGGGTAGCCACATTTGTAGTAAAAGAACTCGGTAAATGTGTTTCAGCATTTCATTAAATTTTTTCACATTTTCCCTAATTAACTGCAGGCAAAGGTTAAATCCCGATCGCAGAGTAGTCGTGAAGAAAGTACCTGGATCCTCCTTCGCAAGCATTCTTCATAAGTATCGTGCGCTTGGATGGAACGGAGCTACAGCAGCCGATATCGTCAGGTTAGTATGCATTCCTGGACTACTTTATGTCCTCATGGTAAAAAAATTGGTAATAATAGTGTGTGTATGTGTTGATTTGAATCAGTCAGTATCATATTACATTCTTTTGCTCCATTTTGTGACATAGCTGTGTACAGATGCAAAAAACATTGGAGCTTGTAAATATAAGTAACCCCCAGAATCCCATGTAAAGATAACTAGATAACTACCCAGTATATTATTAGGTTAAGTGGCTTGTCTTGTAAATATAATAATCCTAGAGCACCCTGGTTTACTCTTCTCTAAAAGATTCAAAACTTTATTCTGTTTCCATCTACCTAATTCTAATCACAATATGGTTGTAAAAGAAAGTTCTGTTCATATTATTACAAAGATTATCAAAAATTAATCATAATTAAGTGGAAGTTGTGAAAAAGTAATAGCAGTGCTTCGGTTGATGCTTGCGATTTTATATGTCACCATTAATCCCCAATTGAGTGGAAGTGAACACAGGTTGAGGCTGTGAAATTAAGGCTAGATTCCTTCCCTAATGTTATTTCACAGGATATTTTATAAGCCTATGGAAGAGCTCGCAAGATTGTTGCCCTATACATAGAGATTTAATAAACAGTGCGACAGGAGAATAGGGATTAAGTTGAGGGGTAAAGTGCTTAAGACAGTTGTGAGACCTGCGATGATGTATGGAGCAGAGACATTGGTAATAAAGAAGACTCAAGAGAAAAAACTGGATGTGGCAGAGATGAGGATGTTGAGATGGATGTGTGGCGTGACAAGAAGCGATAAGATCAGACACGAGGTAATTAGAGGTACCTCAAAATTAGAGAAATATCAGATAAGATACAAGAAAGTAGACTAAGATGGTATGGTCATGTCGTTAGGAGGGATGAACAGTATGTTGGGAGGAGGGTGATGGAAATGGATATACAGGGTAGGAGAAGGAGAGGGAGACCAAAGCGTAGGTGGATGGATTGCATCAATGACGACCTGAGGTCTAAAGGTTTGTTGGGTGATGAGGTATGGGACAGAAACAAATGGAGCAAACTGGCCAGCAACATCGACCCCACATAAAAGTGGGAAAAGATGTAGACGAAGAAGTAAATATTTAAAATATAGAGGTGCTTTTGACTTTTAGGCTTTTTTTTTTTTCACTCCATGACACCTCATGCTACTGAAGCTAGCAAGGTGGCAGAGCTGTAACAAAACAAGCTACATTAGGTAACAAGGGCTTCATCTACATTAAGTAGTGGGGATTCATCATACTTTGCCCATCCACACCTCTTCTATGAGCTGTTCTCTGCCAAGAAATGAAATTCACGGTGTAGGACTCTCTGCCTTATGCATCCATATTCCTTTTAGTAAACCCCACTCACAGGAAATACAATGGTGCTATTGTTTCTCCCCCGCCATTTAATAAAAGAATACTCGACTCGGGAGGCGACAGACCTGTGATTGAGCTCATTGCAGGCGATAGGAAGGGCATCCAGCCTTAACTCCCCTGCTTTAAGAAATCTATAGCCACCTCCATACTGGAGATTAATATTGACCAAAACATTAAAAATGGAAACACCATTACTACTTGTTGATAAGTATTACTTTGAAATAGCTCAACTACCATGTGCTTAGACTGTAGTGATTGTACTTGAGTATTTGTACACTAAACACCGATTTTTAATTTCTTCCAGAAAAACCCGAGACCTGAGATATTTGCACAGAGTCAAAAATTACCAACAGATGAAGCTTGGAATCAAGGCAAACAAACTGCAAAAGCATTTCCGACAACAGAATCCGGTGTAAATTGCACCAGCCATTTTGTTTTGTTATTTCTTTTTAGCGTAAGTGAATGCATTATCCATTTAAATAAATTTTTTGTGTTTTTCTTAATTTTTTTAACTATTGGTTCATGGTATAACTTTTCCAAGTTTGTCAATGGAGATTTGCTAAGGAAGGATCTGATATATATATATATATATATATATATATATATATATATATATATATATATATATATATATATATATATATATATATATATATATATATATATATATATATATATATATAAATAAAAAAATTTACTTTTCCACTCCATTTTGTACATATACAGTACATTGAAAGCAAAATAATAAATATATATATATATATATATATATATATATATATATATATATATATATATATATATAATATATATATATATATATATATATATATATATATATATATATATATATATATATATATATATATATATATATATATATATATGGGATGAATAGTTAGTACCAAAGATAGCCTGTACTTGAATTTTAATTTGCATATACAGTACCCATAATCATATCAAGGCATTATGTGTTTATTTTTCTCTTAATATGATTTTTCTCTTGATATGGGTGTTTCCTTATGTTTTGGAACCAACTTGTATGTAATTGTACATAAACTTTCTTTCACGCGTGATGTAAATCAATATATTACATACTATAATGCCTTGCCTAGTAAAGTCACGGTAAATATGTGCTTTGACTTTTCCACCCCTCTCACTAGAGGGATTGCAGCCACTATGTATGTGCTTACTATTCAAATGCTTCTCTACTTATGAATAGCCGATATTCAAACATCCAGAGATACAAACAATGTGTATACAAGAGAGAAAGAGAGATGACAAGTAATTTGTGCTACCGTCCCACAGTAACAATAATGATTTGTTTGATAGAGAGAGAGAGAGGGAAAATTCAGGTGACTTCTTACCAGTCAACCGTCCTTTCAAGCTGAATGGCGTAAAGTGTAGCACACATAGTCTATCAAGTATGAATAAGAATAATAATGATACACAAATACATACATAAGATATATGTGTTTATGTATCTAATACAGCACAATGCTGTGCTGTATTTATTATGCTATTACTATTCATTATGGTATTATTGCCATTATAATAATAATGGATTATGGTGATTTATCCATGAGAGAGAGAGAGAGAGAAAAGAATCATCGCTTTTAAGTATGTCTATAACCAGATGTAACGTTTAACACTCTCTCTCTCTCTCTCTCTCTATATATATATATATATATATATATATATATATATATATATATATATATATATATTATATATATATATATATATATATATATATAACTGATGTAAAAAGGCTTGAGTTGATCATAAAAGAATGAGTTTCATTCTCTTCCTCTCTCTTGTCTCTGAACATACTAAATATCAACTTACATACAAATCGAATTACGAACCGTCGTTCAGAACATAACTTGTTTGTCAGTTGGAGAGTGTCTATATTGAACATGAAACTTGACTTTATAGTTCAGACATATTATAGTTAAATATGTCGTAAGTATTATTACTTTAAATATATTCAAAGGCTGTAATTCACCTTGTAAGGGGGGTGTCACATCTATATTACAAATATTTCCATCTGTTTATTGTCGAAAATATATTTTTTCATTACAAAGGCAACGTCATAATCATTACTTCCATAAGAGTAATAATTATCATGCAACAGCCTAGAGAAGTGCGAGACAAAATAACAGAGTATTGTATAATGTGAACAGATTTAATTATTACAATAACATTTGACTATATATGTTTGGCAATACAACATGTATATTCAAACAGCAACAGTGCAGTTGTTTGAGTACTCGACTTGGGAAGCAGAAAATCCATGTTTGAGACTACCACAGAATAGCAGGGGTTAGAGCACTCAACTCGGGGATGTGACAAACCCATGTTAGAGCCCAATGTGGGGGAAGAGAATCCAGTCTTATTTCCCCATCTCCAACCTGCCTGTGTCCACTCCCAATTGTATTGGGAATTAATAAAGACAAAATGGCAAAACAAATAAAGCCACCAAGCCTTGATTAATATCTTCTAGGTAAAGTAACACATACAAAGGAAATATGGTGCATAGTTATGCTCAATAGTATCAAAAAAGCACATGAAAATACTGGCAAAAGGAGGACAAGAGGTACAAACAATTTAAATAACATTTTTAGCTTATATGACATTGAGAAAAATGAATAAGGTAATTTCTGCAATACTTAGGAATTCCAAATTAACATAACTGATGTATATTACCAAATAGATGTCATTAAGATGTATATAATTATTTAAGAATAATGTGTGACTGAGATCGAATCATTACAATGAATACACTGTACATGGGACAACCCTGGTAAGAAAAAGCAATTATAAAAAAAGTGTTTGATAGCAAGATGTAAGCTAATAACTGCTAAGTTAGGACGGTAATTTTTATTTCTGTACATAAAAACATTAGAAATTAACTACTTTTTTTTTTTTAATAAAATTATATAAATGAGGTATCTCATGAAATTCTAACATTCGTAAAAAATGCATAATACTCTGCAATTAGATAACAACTACCTACAAAGATGTGCTATCCGTCAGTTTTAGAACTTCCTGTTTGAGAGAGGTGCTTAATAACATCAACCCAATCGTATCCTCGAGGTCGTTCGCCTTGCGCATTTTGCCGATCCCATAAACGACGTTTTTGAGCTTTTGTTAGCTGCTCTTTCTTCTTAGAAGGCTGCAAAAAGAAAGTTTATCCACTGAAAAGTATGCGATTTTAATCCTTACAGCGAAATATAAACTTTCATCTTAGATGAATAAGAAATTCAATAAAATCACATAGCGCATGCTGTGGAGGCTGAAAAAGCGGTTTTTAAAAGTGCTCGACACAGGCAGTGACAAAACCATGTTCAACCCCACTGCAGGGCATTCAGCCTTGATTCTTCAGCTCAATCCTGGCTGTTTTCCACCCCCATTCAACCAGGTATTAACAGTAACACAAAATGACAACAAAGTACAAGCTGAACATTTTATCCCTGGAAACAATTTAATCACATTCCACGATAATATAATCCACAACTGGAGACAATAGAGTAAATATATCTTATCACTGGTAGCTACATAGAAATAAAGCCTCACTTGAATTCCCTGTGTTATAAGAGACAACTACTAGGAAGGGGGAACAAAGGTCTGGCAATCCCATTCTATTTGGCATTCCTTCGTGTTAAGGATCACTTGATGGGCAGGGCATAACAAAGCCCTGCTCTGTGTGTGTGTGTTTTTTTTTTTTTCCCCCAAGGATATGATGACATGGAACAAAACATCAGGGAATATACAGTACTTCAAAGGCTACCTAAAATTTATTAACACAAAAAATCAACCATGGTTAGAGAGCTCGACCATGGAGGTGAGAAATCCATGTTAAAAGTCCAATGTGGTATTTTATGATGGTCTTCCAGCCTTAATTCCCCAGCTCCATCCTTTCTGTGTCTATCCCCACTCGGATGAGTATTAAAAGTGACAAAATGGCAAACACCAACAACATGACCTACCTCCAAAGATTCGTTATCAACTCCTAGTTGGGAAACTCCACTAGAAATATCAGCAACTGAGTTGTTAACAGATGATTCAGCAGGTTGGTCTTCAAGAATCTCGTCTTTAGCTTCTTTCAACCATTCAAAGAGAGTAAAAGTCATGCTCATTCCTATATTCGCCTCTGCCTGCTCCAATAACGCACTGCATAGCTTCTCTTTAACGGACGACAAACTGGTAAAAGAGCCTAATTTTAGGATTGTATAATGATGCAACAAGCATAGACGATAAAGAAAATATGTTCGAAAACACATAAACACTGAATCCTTTTACGAAGATGTATATGCTATCCATCAATACTTAACAGCCATAACCCCCCTTGTTAAGGCAGTGGCAGAGTTAAAGCAAAATCCTTGATTCTTGGGGGAAAGAAAATATCAAGGAGGGAATTTCCAGTCCCCATGGTTTACCCTATTTAGTTGGCTTTTTCGACATGGAGGAGGTATTCTTGCCTCCCCTCTTAAATCTACAACACTATATTCTTTTACAAAGATGTAAAACCAACTAAAAAGCAATCTCTGTTTAGACAGAAAAGAACGATGACACAATAAGAACCAATCCTTATCCCATTACAATTTTACAATTCATATGGGCTGCGGTAGCTCAGTGGTTGGAGCGTTCAACTCTGGAAGTGATTTCGTTCCCCTGCAGAAAGTTAGGAAGGACAACCAGAGCTAATTCCCCAGCTCCAACCTGTTTGTGTCCACCCCCGTTTAGATAGGGGTTAAAAACGATACACAAATTGACACACAAACAACAACATATAATTCTACTTTTCATCTGTGAAAATTTATAAGGTACTTACATGTGTTTATTATAAAATAAATCTAAATTTATCGTTGGTACCACATCAGGGTATTCAGGACCCCATCTGATTTCAACCAAGAAAGAGCGATTGTCCCCTGTTTCGCCATACTGTCAGGGAAATAAATATAAAAATTTATGCATAAGATATTCTATATAATTTTAAAATAAAAGAGCAAGTAATAGTAAAAAAAATCCAATGTTACCTATTTCTAAAAGGAAAAGATGATAATGAAGGAAGGACACCATTTACAGAAATCAAAAGGAAGCAATTGATATATGACAATGCTGTATAACTAAAGTAGTGGTCCCTAATCTGCAGCAGTTAAATGATACCCGAACCCCTCACATTATTCTAAAACATAATATGTTCAAGACCCCTATATAGAGACGGCTAGGTACTTAGCAGAAAACAGATACTGTATATACAGTTGTCCCTCACTTTACTCGGTCAATTGGCTGCGCCACTTCCCGTGTAAGTAAAAATTTGCTAATGATCAAAACCTTATTTAGTGTCAATATATTACATATGACCTATTCTGCATGTCCAATGTACCTTAATCATGCCTAGATTACTGTAATGAACCTACTCTTTACCTAATGTGGTGAGTTAGATTCCACCACAGGGCATTAGGAAGTGCATCAAGCCTTACTTTCTAGCTCAAATATGTCTGTTTCCACCCCCCAGACATAGAAAATGATGCATTTTGACTATAGCTTGATGTTTCATAACTATCAGGATTACCAAGGGATAGATATGAAATCACTCTCTCCAGCTAACCATGTATAATACATACATGTTATATATACTCTACTCTACCCAATCTTTTGCCTTGTAGCTAAAGTATCACCTATACTAGTGATGTATCGGATACTAAATTATAGAGATCCGCGGAGCCGGATATGTATTTTCATAAAATGCGGTTGCAGATAAAAGTGCAAAGTTTTAAATATCAATTTTTGCAGATGCATTGCGGATTATTTGCACCTCCATATCCGTGGTTGAGGATGCGAAGTTTTTTTACACATCACAATCATTTATATATAATACTATTAGTTATACACTATTGAGTGACGAGTGTAAGCCACACTTAAATATTTATGTAAGAGTACATACTACGTAGTATGTACATAGTACATAACATACTACATTTTAGTGTGTTACAAGGATGCAAGAAGGGGACCCAACTCGTCATGCATCCCACCAACCACTTTACCCAACCTCCACCCTTGGAAAGTGGCAAACTTAAATTGCCTACCATTTTTAGCTATTCTAGTTGTGCTACTACTTACAAGCTGCCATATTTAGTAATAAAACTTTAGAAGTGGCAAATTTTTCTTCAATATGAGTAACTTTTCTGCTTTCTCTCCTATACGGCTTTTCTTTTCATCATATATATTTGCCAGCACCACTAAATAGCAGTTCACTAGCAACACTGCTTGGAGGACAACTCAGGTATTGTTGGACAAGTTTTCCTTATGTAAGGTATACGGTGATGTTTGTTGCCCACCATTTCAATGGGTCTTCATCAGTTCCGAGTTTCTTTTCATTATGGTATTCATGAACCAATTGTGCTTGATTTTGCATTCTTCTCTGATTCTTCGTCGCTTCTGGGTGCTAAGATCAATGCCAATGCACCTTTCAAAGAAGTGTATGTGCTTTGTAAAGTGCTGGCTTTGGGTAAATCATCTCTTTTTGTCTTATTTGTTGGTTTTTCGTCCTCAGCAACAGCAACACTTGCAAACTCATAATTCTCATCACATAGTTGAGCTTCTGTTCCTTTCACCTCACTTTCTATTGCTAACTTTCACACTAAATCGCGCTTGCTTTCTCCCTTACTCACACTTACTCTCTGTTGCACTCTAGTGAGAATATAAATTATATTATTCTCTAGCGACTTCCCCATATGGCTCTCTCTCTCTCTCTCTCTCATTCTCACATTCTTATCAAATGTAAGGGTAGCCTTCAGGCACATGGACAAGGAAATGTTCAGAAATATTTATGTAACCTATGCGAGGCCAAAACTGGAATATGCAGCCCCCTTTTGGAATCCGCACTTGAAAAAGCACATAGCTAAGCTTGAAAAAGTTCAAAGACATGCCACGAAACTGGTGCCAGAAATACGTAATCTCAGTTATGATGAGAGGCTGAGGGAATTAGATTTACCATCACTCGAAGCTAGAAGAGTGAGGGGGGACATGGTGACAGTCTTTAAATTCCTTCATGGTTATGATAGAGTGGATAGGGATCGATATTTTGATATGGCTGGCTCTAGAACTAGAGGTCATAGTTTGAAGCTTGGTAAGAAAACTTCTTTGCAGGATGTAAGGAAATACTTTTTCAGTGTAAGAGTAGTTGATAATTGGAATTCGCTAAGCGAGGAGGTAGTTAATGCTATCTCAATCCATAGTTTTAAGGACAGGTATGATAAGTATGACTAAGTATAAAATGGAACCGATCAGGAGACGGGAAGATACGAGCTTTGGGCTCTTTCCCGTAAACACAATTAGGTAATCACACACACACACACACACACACACACACAGGTTTTAAGGCTAAAGAGAGCGGATGGAAGCATCACTGAGACGGATGAAGAGATCTGCAAAGAATTGAACAAGGAGTTTCAGTCAGTATTTACAGTAGAAAATACCCCACCCCCTCAGATTGCAGTGATAGAAGCTCAAGGGCCGGTATTAGAGAACATCAACCTTACAGCCACAGAGGTATGCAAAGCGCTGATGGATTTAGATGTTCATAAAGCTACAGGTCCTGATGACATATCCCCTCATGTGCTTAAAAAATGCGCAAACACAATATCAGTGGCACTAAGTATCATATTTAAGGAGTCACTGGAGTCGGGGGAGATTCCAAGATGCTGGAAACAAGCAAATGTGATACCTATCTTCAAAAAGGGAAGGAGGGATACGGCTCTGAACTATAGACCAGTTTCCTTGACCAGCATAGTTTGCAAAGTTATGGAGAAACTACTAAGGAAACATATCTCTCTTCACTTGGAATCCTTCAACTTTTTGTCAGTGAGGCAACATGGCTTCAGAGAAGGTAGATCAACAGTAACAAACTTATTAGAATTTTATGATGAGGTAAGCCAAATCTTACAGGAAAGAGAGGGCTGGGCAGATTGCATATTCCTAGACTTCCAGAAAGCGTTTGACACTGTTCCACATGGGAGACTTATTAGGAAGCTGCACTCAATGGCTAGAATAGGTGGAAATGTTTTGGAATGGATAAAAACTTACTTAGAAGGAAGGGAACAGAGGGTTAGAGTAAGACACTCAGTGTCTGAATGGAGAAGAGTTAGTAGTGGAGTTCCACAGGGTTCAGTTTTGGGGCCACTTTTGTTCCTTGTATATGTAAATGACCTACCAGAGTCTGTAAATTCATTCATGAATATGTTTGCAGATGATGCAAAGATTGTGAAGAAAGTAAAAAACGAGAACAATGGTAGAGAACTTCAGGAGGATCTAAATAATCTGCATGAGTGGTCAGAAAAGTGGCTAATGAAATTCAATACTTCAAAATGTAAGGTAATGAGAATGGGTACAAGTGCAAGAAGGCCCAAGCTTGACTACTCGGTGGCTGGAGTACAACTTCAAGAGACAGAAAATGAGAGACCTAGGAGTAAACATACTGGCAGATTTGTCTCCAGAAATACATATAAATGGCATAGTAAGGGCAGCATATGCATTCATATCAAATGTAAGGGTAGCCTTCAGGCACATGGACAAGGAAATGATCAGAAATATTTATGTAACCTATGTGAGGCCAAAACTGGAATATGCAGCCCCCTTTTAGAATCCGCACTTGAAAAAGCACATAGCTAAGCTTGAAAAAGTTCAAAGACATGCCACGAAACTGGTGCCAGAAATACGCAATCTCAGTTATGATGAGAGGCTGAGGGAATTAGACTTACCATCACTCGAAGCTAGAAGAGTAAGGGGGGATATGGTGACAGTCTTTAAATTCCTTCATAGTTATGATAGAGTGGATAGGGATCGATATTTCGATATGGCTGGCTCTAGAACTAGAGGTCATAATTTGAAGCTTCGTAAGAAAACTTCTTTGCAGGATGTAAGGAAATACTTTTTCAGTGTAAGAGTAGTTGATAATTGGAATTCGCTAAGCGATGAGGTAGTTAATGCTATCTCAATCCATAGTTTTAAGGACAGGTTTGATAAGTATCACTAAGTCTAAAATGGAACCGATCAGGAGACGGGAAGATACGAGCTTTGGGCTCTTTCCCGTAAACACAATTAGGTAATCACACACAGTTAGTAGTGGAGTTCCACAGGGTTCAGTTTTAGGGCCACTTTTGTTCCTTGTATATGTAAATGACCTACCAGAGTCTATAAATTCATTCATGAATATGTTTGCAGATGATGCAAAGATTGTGAAGAAAGTAGGAAACGAGAACAATGGTAGAGAACTTCAGGAGGATCTAAATAATCTGCATGAGTGGTCAGAAAAGTGGCTAATGAAATTCAATACTTCAAAATGTAAGGTAATGAGAATGGGTACAAGTGCAAGAAGGCCCAAGCTTGACTACTCGGTGGCTGGAGTACAACTTCAAGAGACAGAAAATGAGAGAGATCTAGGAGTAAACATACTGGCAGATTTGTCTCCAGAAATACATATAAATGGCATAGTAAGGGCAGCATATGCATTCTTATCAAATGTAAGGGTAGCCTTCAGGCACATGGACAAGGAAATGTTCAGAAATATTTATGTAACCTATGTGAGGCCAAAACTCGAATATGCAGCCCCCTTTTGGAATCCAAACTTGAAAAAGCACATAGCTAAGCTTGAAAAAGTTCAAAGACATGCCACGAAACTGGTGCCAGAAATACGCAATCTCAGTTATGATGAGAGGCTGAGGGAATTAGACTTACCATCACTCGAAGCTAGAAGAGTGAGGGGGGATATGGTGACAGTCTTTAAATTCCTTCATGGTTATGATAGAGTGGATAGGGATCGATATTTTGATATGGCTGGCTCTAGAACTAGAGGTCATAGTTTGAAGCTTGGTAAGAAAACTTCTTTGCAGGATGTAAGGAAATACTTTTTCAGTGTAAGAGCAGTTGATAATTGAAATAGTTTTAAGGACAGGTATGATAAGTATGACTAAGTATAAAATGGAACCGATCAGGAGACGGGAAGATACGAGCTTTGGGCTCTTTCCCGTAAACACAATTAGGTAATCACACAGACACAGTCACACAAACACACACACGATCCCACCACATGATAATTCTCACTGATACAGATCTACAACATCAGCGTTTTTTTTAACGCGGATACGGAGCTTCTGTCATCTGAAAATGCAGTTGCAGAGGCGGAAGCGGATCTATTGTTGTTTAAAAACGCGGTTGCGAATAGTAATACGGATATTAATTTTACTGCGGAGGCTCCGCGGATGCGGGCGCATATCGGATATCCGATACATCACTAATCTATACCATGTACTGTATCTCAAAAGATACATAGAGTACATACAAATACTCTTCTCAACCCTATCTTTTGCATTATAGGAAGTGTTGAACCTATGCGCATCTAAACAGTACTGATACACTCTTTCAAAACAAATTAACTAATATGCATTTTTATTATTCAGTTATGCTTTAGTGGTTTTTAATCAAGAAATGATAAGACATTAAGTATACTTTGAGACATTACACTAAAATATGGAAAGTGTAAAACTTTACTTTAAATAATTGTAGTGTAATGCTTGTACTAAACATAAAGATGTGTTATCACAGACCTCTAGAATATGGATCTGAGTAACTGTATATGTTGCTGTTTACCATTCTTTTCTGTCACTATTAATACCCCATTACGAGAGTGGACACAGACAGGTTAAAGCTGGGTAATTAAGGCTAGATGCATTCCTACTATCCCACATCGGACTCGAACATGTGTTTATCACTTCCCAGATCGATTGCTCTGACCACTGTGCCACTTCAGTCTCTATACGAGATAATGAATATAATAGTCATAACTGAAAGTTAGAATGCAGAATCATCAGTGAGAGACAAGCATATCATTAAGTTAATGTAGAAATTATTTTCAATAAAACAGTAGCATCAATAGATTTGGCGGTTGTTGCAATAACTATTATGCAGTAATAAAAATAGTAGAGATAATAAGAAAATTTCTTTCATATATTCATGAGGTCATGTCTCACTATAGTTAGCAATATACAGTATTGTGAAGCATTTTATATCTCACAATTAGTCCCTATTTGAATTGGGGTGGACTATGACATGATGGAGCTAAAAGATTAAGGTTAGATGCCCTTCCTAACTCCCAAATGTGTGATTGAATCCATGATAGTCGCTTCCCAACTTGTGCACTTTATCACTGAGGTCCCGCAGCCCCTTGTATATTGTAACAAAAGATTTCTCATCCCTTCCGCTAATGGAGTTACAGCAATAAATTATATACATGATGGGATGGACTGTCACTCAGTACCCCTTTATCAAGCTTTCCTACCCCTTTAAACAGTTCATACTAATAATAATAATAATAATAATGATGATATTAATAATAATAATGATAATAATAATAATGATGATGATAATAATAATAATAATAATGATAATAATAATAATAATAATTCAATTCTGCTGTTTTCATGTGCCACCATTAATCCACATTTGAACAAGGGTGAATGCAGACAGGTTGAAGTTGAGTATTTAATGCTAGATGCCCTTCGTAACACATTGTGGTGGGCTAAAACACCGGCATGTCACTCCCTGAGTTGAGCGTTCTAAACACTGTGCTGCCCCAGTCCTCAATAAGTTTACTACAATATCCTCTGCCAGTGCCAGAAGGCTGACCACTAATGTAACAAAAGACCTGAGGGAATACGACTGCAAGATATCAATCCTCACCGAAGAATGACATAGATGAGTTAACAGAATTATAACAGGCAGGTAAATCTTTTCCCACTAACCATTAATTTACCTTATATTGAAAAGTGGTATCATCAATCATACTGTAACTGGTGTCGCCTTCGTATATTGATTGCAAGACTTCACGTTCTTCTTGGTGTTCTTCACGCATTTTGCAAGAACTTAAAATCTGTAAGAGTTTTGACACATACAACATTATAGTATTCGGATCATGTAAACATTAGCAACCATATGTCAGGTTAGATAACTACCGTGAATTGTTTGGCTAGGTTTGGTTAAGTTATGTTGCATTAAGTCAAGTGAATTGCCTTGTAATTCTGAATAACCCTTGAGTACCCTGGGGTTACTATTCTTTACTAGATCCGAGTCTTTAAATAAAAGTTCCCTTAGGCTACATTTTGTTATATGACTCTGGACTGTCAGTCTGAATATGAAGAAAAATCTTGAGCTATAAATAGGTACTTGATTTTCAAAAGGCTATGAAATAATTCTGCACCAAAACTTATTTAAATAGTCAATAAATAAAAAAAAATATCCTGGTTTATTTCGATATGCATCATGTGTTACATAAGATATACAGGTATATTTTAATGAAGAGTGAAAATTAACTGTACAAACTGCTACTATGATACTGTATTTGATAGCAAAAGGGTAAAATAAATTTCCCACATTTCTCTAATCATACTCTGTTATTCTCATTGGGGACCGTAGTAGCACAGCGGTTAAAGTGCTTGACTCGGGAAGTGACAGACCCGAGTCCAAAGCCACCACAAGGCCTTAGGAGGGGAATCTAGGCTCAATTTCCCAGCTCAAACCTGTCTGTATCCACCCCTATTCAAATGGGAATTAACAGTAACATATGCAATGGGAAGCAACAATTCAGTCACCTTCATTTATGTCCTCTACATATAATTTAACAACAAAAAACTCTCCCCAAAATGAAGCTCTTTTTATCTACAATTTCAGAGAGATGGAAGAGTGAGATTGCAATCAGCATAGCCAAAATTGGGGGTAGTTTACAGTTTTGCGGGCCATGCCGCTCAACAACCTCACCCCTCCGACCCACCCCTCCGCTCAAGTAAGTTGTTTGACCCCAACCTGTATGATGGGGGGTTCCAGGGGGGCGAAGCCCCCTGGCTAAGAGGTTAGGTAGGTATTCTTAGTTAGGATAGTAAAAAATTGTTTCGTATGCCTATTGTCGCCATTTTTGTTGTGTATTCATCCGTCAGTTCTCTAGTTAGAGCCTAGCGCCATCTATTGGTAGGTTTTGAACATTGGTATGGCCCGCAAAACTGTAGGTGTCCCTAAATTGGCCTACAATCTCATCAATTAACAACTCTGTGTAATATAGGGTGGAGTTAATGCCAATCTTTTAGAGGGAAATTGGGGATATAGTAGACAAATGAGTTGGAATATACGTTTAATGCGTTACTATTCATCCCCATTTGACTGGAGGTGGCACAGTCAGGCTTAAGCTGGGGAGCAAAGGCTACATGCCCTTCCTAACGCCACACAGCGGTTTAAACGTGGAAATCTCATACTCTTGAGTCCAGTGCTCCAGCCACTGCGCTACTGCGGTACCTCACATAAAAAAATGAATAAAAATATAACAAAACCAATTCATCTCTTTTGGCCATGAAATATATAAATATTTTTTGACAAACAAACCTAACTTCATATATGATATTCACGAGGCTTTTTTCCTAACTGGGGGGTGTGAAAGTATATATATTCCCCCAAAATCTACCAATTTATTTATGTTCACTCAGGAAATTGCTATTTAGAATAAAAATTGCTGTAAATAATACGCAATTCTCACCTCAAAAGGACAGGTGACAATTAAACTATGGAAAAAATTCTACCACACGTGATTCAAAATAAATATTTCGTCTCTTATTGTTTCTTTATTTCTATCATTATCAATGTATCAAATAAATACATAAATAAAGACGAATATATATATATATATATATATATATATATATATATATATATATATATATATATATATATATATATATATATATATATATATGAAGATTCGGTTTTACGTCTCGAACTCCCTTTTCTACCAAGGGCTAGGACGGATGCCTTCTTGCGAAAGACTTGTTTTGGCATGTGATTACCTAATTGTGTTTACGGGAAAGAGCCCAAAGCTCATATCTTCCCGTCTCCTGATCGGTTCCATTTTAGACTTAGTGATACTTATCATACCTGTCCTTAAAACTATGGATTGAGATAGCATTAACTAACTCCTCGCTTACCCAATTCCAATTATCAACTACTCTTACACTGAAAAAGTATTTCCTTACATCCTGCAAAGAAGTTTTCTTACGAAGCTTCAAACTATGACCTCTAGTTCTAGAGCCAGCCATATCAAAATATCGATCCCTATCCACTCTATCATAACCATGAAGGAATTTAAAGACTGTCACCATATCCCCCCTCACTCTTCTAGCTTCGAGTGATGGTAAGTCTAATTCCCTCAGCCTCTCATCATAACTGAGATTGCGTATTTCTGGCACAAGTTTCGTGGCATGTCTTTGAACTTTTTCAAGCTTAGCTATGTGCTTTTTCAAGTGCGGATTCCAAAAGGGGGCTGCATATTCGAGTTTTGGCCTCACATAGGTTACATAAATATTTCTGAACATTTCCTTGTCCATGTGCCTGAAGGCTACCCTTACATTTGATAAGAATGCATATGCTGCCCTTACTACGCCATTTATATGTATTTCTGGAGACAAATCTGCCAGTATGTTTACTCCTAGATCTCTCTCATTTTCTGTCTCTTGAAGTTGTACTCCAGCCACCGAGTAGTCAAGCTTGGGCCTTCTTGCACTTGTACCCATTCTCATTACCTTACATTTTGAAGTATTGAATTTCATTAGCCACTTTTCTGACCACTCATGCAGATTATTTAGATCCTCCTGAAGTTCTCTACCATTGTTCTCGTTTCCTACTTTCTTCACAATCTTTGCATCATCTGCAAACATATTCATGAATGATTGTATGTCCTTACTAACCTCAGTCCGTGACGGGGCGCGAACCCTCGACCTGCCGACACAGAGTCGCGGACGCTACCATTATATATATATATATATATATATATATATATATATATATATATATATATATATATATATATATATATATATATATATATATATATATATATATATATATATATATATATATATATATATATATATATATATAGTAGTCTCTGTGATTACCAATTAGGTAATCACAGAGACTACTATATATATATATATATATATATATATATATATATATATATATATATATATATATATATATATATATATATATATATATATATATATATATATATATATATATATATATATATATATATATATATATATATATATATATATATATATATATATATATATATATATATATATATATATATATATATATATATATATATATATATATATATATACACACACACAAGGAGGTAAATATATCTTTACATCTTATTACATATGGTGGACTATATGCTTTACCTGTATATAATTATTATTATTATCATTATTATTGTTATTATTAGACCTCATGCAGCATTTGGACCAGCCTTTACACAAAATATTAGATTACATAATATCTAATGCAAAGTAAGCTAACTTAACCTAACCGAAGAATTTGGACCTATAAAAATTTCAGGTTCCAGTTCTTCATTACCTCATTATTATTAGCACTATAATAATAATAATAATAATAATAATAATAATAATAATAATAATAATAATAATAATAATAATAATAATAATAATAATAATAATAATAATAATAATAATAATAATAATGATATTATTATTATTATTATTATTATTATTATTATTATTATTATTATTATTATTATTATTATTATTATTATTATTATTATTATTATTATTATTATTATCTTAATATTCTTCACCGTCGAAGCTCCTATCAACATCTTCAAAAGGAAGAAGAGGAATGAAGTGAGGAAGGGCTACCCCTTGTTTACATCCTGCAGCCCACATTCCCAGTTTACTCAACTTTTGATAGGTTGACAAAAGAAAAAAATATATTTTTTTCGTCATGCCCCGTATCACAAGTTTATTAAAATGCGTGGCGGATATGACGAAAAAATCGTCTAACCTCCCAGAATCTTATATCAAAAGAGCCATGGAACGGGTAATAATAATCTATTATTGTTTCCATGCTTTACATCTAAATTGCCCTTATTGACAGTGTTTGTTTTTATTTTATATTTTCTGGATGGATTTTTTTCTGGTAATAGTGAAAACATCTAAGAAACCAACGAGATCCGGTAATTTTGTGACTAAACCAAGCATTGTGCTTTAAGCAATATCATTGCCTTTTATTTTAGTCCACAGAATGGCATCCAGCTTTAATTCCACTACAGCAGTTTGTCTGTGCCACCCCAAATGGATACTAAAAGTAAACTAAAACGTAAAAAAGGAAAAATTGTTTAGTGTGCCAATACTTTCATTTGATAGTTTGTAAATCCATTGTTTGTAGAGCGGTGTCCCGGACGATACCACTACTGGTGGTGATAGTCCCTGTATTACTTCATGCTTGTAGAATTAATGGAAACTTGTATACAAGGGATGCTCAAAGCTCTCCTTTGTCACTGTGTGCTCCCTTAGGGGAGTTGATCTCAGAACCTTCTGGTCCCTTAGTATGAGTTTGGCATTTTACCTTCTTATCTACTAAAAGGAGATAGCCCACATTTTGGAACATGCTTCATTGGTTTTCAGTTCTGTAACATATATGACACTCCTAAGAATAGTTTTATGCAGCATTTGATTAAAGCATAAGGAATCCTTCATCTGGGGGGTATTCTCCGTAGGTCTTTGTTACTTGGTAAATTTTTAAAAGAGGGGATTATTCTATTATAACAACTAACAATGTATTTTTCCGACTGTTTTCTTTGTGAAACAAACGATTCTAAACTCCATTTCTGGTGCAAAAACACCCAGTGTAGACTTTTCATGCCCCCCCACCTTACCCTTGACAATCATAAGAGGAAGTATTGGGAATCGGGGTCCTGGCTGGGGGGAAAGCAAAAGCTAGTGATATGCAGCAGAAATGAACAAAAGCCTTTATTCCACAAAGAAAAGTGTCGGAAAAAAACATTTTTGGTGCGTCCTTACCTAACCTCACCCAGAGGAATGTGTCCTCCCTGGCCGGGGGCTTTGCCCCCAGACCCCATTATGGGTATTTTACCCTAGCTGGGGGGCTTAATCCCCATAACTAAAATAATACCAGTTATTTTAGACCCTAAATGACTTGCAGTATTTCTTTGTCTAGATTTCTTTTCCATTCATGTTGACATATCTTTTACGATGAAATCATTGCAGATACGTATGGCACAAGTATATGCCAGAAACAGAAACAAAAATGGAATTGTCGTATTTTGATGCTTCTTTCAATGCTGTCCTAGTCAAGTATCTAAAAATTACAAAAGACAGTGTACATATTAACGGGCCAGTGCAGTACATTAATAACTAGTAAAAAAGTAAAACTTTATACAGACTCAAGACAAGCAATTTAAATGTCAGAATACTCAAAATTGGACATGAAATATGTTTAATAAATCTTGAACACCGACCAGAGCACTGGAACCCGTTGGGAACTGATGTGAAAACCAGTTTGACAACCAATCAAGTGGCCATTGACAAGGCCTCTTTATATATAGGTAACAAATTCCAAGATTTCCTATTTGGCATTCTGAATGGAAGCTTCAGTGTGCTTTCAGAATCAGAATGCTTTATAATTATTCTCAAGGAGGTGCCACTTACCATTGAAATTTGGCCTGCTCTTGGAGATGAAACCACAAGTTTTGCAATTTAGTCATACATTGTCTCATCTCATAATTTCCAGTTGCTTGATGAGGATGGTAGTAAAAGAACCATTTAACTTTTGCAAAACCATTTCTGCTTTGTATTTTCCCCACTCACAACTTATGATTTCCCATGCTTTTCTCAGAAGGTACAGTATAAGTATAATCTGCCTCAAAACTTAATATTACCAACATAATGAAATTGATTTCTTACTTGATAGAAGTTAGCAGCAGCCTTTTTAAGAGTGGGAAATATATATGGATCTCGTAAAGAATAATAACCCAATGACGCTCTAGGGTTATTGATATTTACAAGTCCACATAACCTAACAATTTGTGAGTTTATTTAACTTTGGATTCTGGGGTTACTAATTTTACAAGATTCATAAACTTATGGTTTATGGACCATTTGTTTATGCAGCATACACAGCAGTTCTGACATTATGTATTTAAATCTTACAGTATAAAAGATGTACTCTTAATGCTTCCATTGATTATGTTTATGTAAGATATTGTTAATGTTTTTAATATTTTGCTGCATCTGTTTGACACAGACTGGCTGGAAAACCCCATCAGCTGTCCAATATAGGAAGGTTCAGTTAAAGAAAAAGAAGTACAAATTTTCAGTTCACAGACCCTGGACTCAGGAATTTCGGGATGAGAACTGGCCTGGAACTCAATCACCTAAAGTATTTGTTGAGCCATTACTGGATTGGACTTTTTTCAAGTAAGGCCATTGAATTTTCTTTAATTTCATTTCATCTTAATGATCTCTCATTTCAGGGTACCATATTATTTTAATTATACCAGTATAATCTCTCAATTTAGGGCACCAGATTAGTTAAATCATATCTGTATGATCTCTCAATTTAGGGTATCAGTTTGGTTTAATCATACCTGTATTACCTCTCAATTGTGTGTACCAGATTATGTTATTCATACATGTATAATCTCTCTGTTTAGGGTACTAGATTAATTTAATCATACAGTATGATCTCTCAATTTAGGGTACTAAATTAGTTTATTCATACCTGTATGATCTCTCATTCTAGAGTACTATATTAGTTTATTCATACCTGTATGATCTCTCAATATTGGGTACCAGATTTAGTTTGATAATACCTATATGATCTCTCAATTTTGGGTACTAGATTAGTTTATTCATGCCAGTATGATCTCTCAGTTTAGGAATCCAGATTCATTTAACCATACCTGTATGGTCTCTAAATTTAGAGTACCAGATTAGTTAAATTATACCTGTATGATCTCAATTTAAGGTGCTACATTAGTTAAATCATACCTTTATGATCTCTCAATTTAGGGTACCAATTTGGTGTTATCATACCTGTATGATCTCTCAGTTTAGTGTACCAGATGAGTTTAACCATACATGTATGATCTCTCAAATTAAGGTACTAGATTAGTTTAGTTGTACCTGTATGGTTTCTCAATTTAGTGTACCAGACTAATTCACCCATACCTGTATGATCTCTCAATTTAGGTTACCAGATTAGTTAAATCATATCTGTATGATCTCTCGATTTAGGGTGCCAGATTAGTCAAAGCATACCTGTATGATCTCTCAGTTTTGGATACCAATTTCATATAATCATACCTGTATGGTCTCGAGTTTGTGTACCACATTAGTTTAATCATACCTGTATGATCTCTCAAATTTAGCGTACCATATTTGTTAAATCATGCCTGTACGACCTCTTAATTTAGAGTACCAGATTAGTTTAATAATACCTGTATGAGCTCTCATTTTAAAGTACCAGATTAATTTACATACCTGGTTGATCTCTCAATTTAGGGTTCCATGTTAATTTAATTATACTCTTACGATCTTTTGATTTAGGGCACCTGTTTGTTAAATCATACCTGTATGATCTCAATTTAATGTACAAGATTATCTTAATCTTATTTGTATTATCTCAATTTAGAGTGCCTGATTAGATTTATTATACCTGTATGAGCTCTCAATTTAGGGTACTTAATTAGTTAAGTCATACCTCGATGATCTCTCAATATATTGTACCAGATTAATTTAATCTTACCTGTATGATATCAGTTTAGGGCACCTGATTAATTTAATATTACAAGTGTTATCTCCCATCTTAATGTATCAAATTAGTTTACTTTTGCTTCTGTGATTTCATAATTCAGTTGACCAAATAAGTTTATTTGGTTTAATTGATCTCACAACATATTGAACAAAAATTGTTCTATACCACTGAAATTACCTTGAAGTTGACTGGTCCATTTAACTTACTTAGTGCAAAATATGCTGTAAAATTTGCGTATAGTAATTTATTAGTACAGCACATGAAACAATACACTGGAAAAGTGCAGAGTGGCCATTCAGTATATTATTATTATTATTTCCTTTGGGGGGGCAAGAATACTTCCTCCACATTCCACTGCGTGTCATAAAAGATGATAAAATAGGCCAGAGTGAGGGGACTGGAAATCCTCTGCTTTATATTTTCCTCCCATAAAGAATCAAGTATTTTTGTGTTGTTGTGTATAGAAGTTTGACTTAGTAATATATTTTTTTTAATACGTACCAAGGTAACATACTGTATATAAAATATAAAGAAAAGCCCAATGACATAAGTATTTTTCTCCACTATAATGTTTTTCTTTAATTATATGCAAATGAAGTCTATGTTATTTTCACAAACTTTGCACTTTATTAGTGAGGTTAATTTATTAAATGTAGAGATGATACCACAGGATGTTTTATTTTAAAGCTTTTGCTTTATACAGACGCTACTTTACTTACGAACAATCGACATATGAACATCCGGAGATACAAACAATTTGAATGATATGTGTGTGTGTGTGTATATATATATATATATATACACAAGAGAGAGAGATATAAAGTTATTTGTGCTCCCATCTCATAACAACAATGACATTAATAATAATAAAACAATAGTAATAATAGTATTAATAATAATAACAATCATATTAATTATAATACATAGAGAGAGAGAATTCAGGGGACTTCTTACCAACCACCCGTCATGTCAAAACAAGTGTAGCAAACATAATCTTTTAAGTATTTATTGGATAATAGATATAATAATAATAATAGTAATGATAATAATACCCAAATACATATATAAGATATGTGTTTGTGTGAATGTGTGTCTAATACAGTGTACAGCACAATACTGTGCTGTATTTATTATGCTCTTACTATTCATTACAGTATTATTGCTATAGCAACAACAACAATAATAATAATGATAATAATACAGTAATAATGATAATAATACTGAAAATAATAATAAAAATAATGACAATAATGATGATAATAATAATAATAATAATAATAATAATAATAATAATAATAATAATACCTATAAGAGAGAGAGAGACTCAGGCGACTCCTTACCAGCCAACCATCAGTTCATCATGAATAACCTAAGTTCAGCAAACATAGTCTATTAAGTATTTATTGGATGATAGTAATAATAATAATAATAATAATATAATACAAATATATACATTATAGACATGCAAGTCTCTAATACAGTGACCAGCGCAATGCAGCTACGTATGAGAAAGATAGGACTCAGCCAACTTCTTACCAGCTAACCGTCATTTCAACATGAATGTCCTAAAGTTTAGCAAACATAGTCTATTAAGTATTTATTGAATAATAATAATAATAATAATAATAATAATGACTTAAGCTGACTTGATCCATGAGAGAGAGAAGAATTATCACTTTTCTGTATGTATGGCATTGGATCAAATAATTTCTAATGGTCAAGGAACACACACACACACACACTCTCTCTCTCTCTCTCTCTCTCTCTCTCTCTCTCTCTCTCTCTCTCTCTCTCTCTCTCTATATATATATTATATATATATATATATATATATATATATATATATATATATATATATATATATATATATATATATATATATATATATATATATATATATATATATATATATATATATATATATATATATATATATATATATATATATATTATCTTTTAACTATAGTAAAAAGGCTGGAGTTGATCAGAAAAGAAGCCTTCTCTTTTTCATCCCCTGAACTTACCAACTATCAACTTACGAACAAATGTACTTACGAACAGCCGTTAAGAGCGTAACTCCTCCGTAACTTGGGGGGCGTCTGTGTATACTGTATACAAATATGTGATTATCCTGACTGCAAAGGGAAAACAGGAAAATCAGAGTATCTTGGTGCTTTCAAAGTACTGAATATTTATCCACTCATCTTTAAAGGTAACCTCTGTAGGTGAGCAGGTAAATATAATAGTAAGGATTAAGGTATTCCACTGTTTCCTGTTGTCCCTTCATAGTCAAAATAATCATAATTACAATATTCACGTGCATTTTGTGAAATAGATTCAACTACATATATAGAAATCTCTTAACTGAATGGTCAGTAGTCAAGCTCAGCTCATCATACAGCAGTTGCAAATACTGTATATTGAAAGATTTTCTCTACATGTATTGTACACACTGCCGTTGGTGTATCCCTCGACTTTGCCATGAGATAAAGCAGTGGGGGGGTAAACCAGCTGCCATTGTTAGGCCTCACAATGGAGGATCATTGCTGACCCAAGCAGTATGGTGGTGGTGGGGGAATTGTGGCAGCTCCTATCCCGAAGGAGATAAGAGGAGTGATAGAGGTATATGAGCTTCAGGTGAATATGTGCTCTGACTCGGCCACCCCCTTTGCAAGGGGGATTGCAGCTGTTGTATGTGTAGGTATTTTTGTGCATTTCAACTTTCAACTTCCATAGCAAGTAGCGAGTTAAAGACATCAAAACAATATCTACGTTGTGATACTCAGAGTTTTAATTAATTTTTGTGGCTCTTGTAACGATTGGTAACATCCAGTACCCCATATAAAATTGAAGAAGTCAGTAAATGTTGGATTGGCTTATGTTAGGTGAGGTTTGGTGTATTAGGAGCCTTGCTTTGTAGATATGAATAACCCTAGAACACCCTAGTGAGGTTGCTCTTCTTTTCAAGATCCATTTTTATATACTGTAATCACTGATAGTGATGGAGAACTGTAAATACAGTATTTTTAATTTTGGAATGTGGTGTAAGTATAAAGTGTATTGTCCCTTCGCTCATGAGCTGTATATTTCTCTGAACAGAGGTGATCGAGTCGAGTTACTGACCGGACCAGACAAAGGAAAACAAGGAATAGTAAATTACGTTGTGCAAGAGAGGAATTGGGTCATAGTGGAAGGTCTTAATTGTACTTATAAGATGTTGGGCGAAGAATTGTAAGCACTTTATTTTATGTATGAGTACAGTGAATTCTGTTTTCATGTCTGCCATGTTATGTATAGTACTCTACAAGGTAGTGTAGTGGTTTGACCATTCGACTCGGGATGTGACAGCTCCACGATCGAGCCCACCACAGGACACTAGGAAGGGCATCATCCAGCCATAATACCCCAGCTCCAACTTGTTTGTATCCAACCTCATAATGAGGATTAATAGGGACACATAAAATGGCAGTCGACATGTTATGTTCAGTACTGTATATTGCTGACATTGTATATGTTGATTGATTTGCCTTGAAAGTTGCTCCTCACTTTATTTTAATGTTATTTGTTGGTATATCATTACCTGTGGACTGCCATAGCGCAGTGATAGAATACTCTACTCTGGAGGTGACGGACCCTCATTCGAGCCCACCATGAATTGTTAAAAGGACATCCAGATTCAATCTGTCTGCGTCCTTCCCCAAATAGGGACTGATAATTATGCCTAAACTGTACAAAAAAAAAAAAATAAATAAAATGGTATGTCATTCACTGTATTAATTTTCCAATACTGATGAAGTATATAGAAATGTAGCTAGTATATTTACATAGGGTACAGAGTTTGTGGACAGTGGCAAAAGCACTTGACTTGGGAAGCAACACACCTCTGTTTGAGCCTACCATGGGTTATTAGGAAGGGCATACATCTTTACTTCCCCATCTCCAACATGTCTTTGTCCACCCCCATGGTGATGACTAATAGTGACAAATAAAATGGCAAACAAGAACATAGTGCACAATATTAATTTTATCAGTATTTCAGAACTGATAAATGTCTTACATTTTTTGTAGTAATTACCCTGGAATGATGATTAAGGACGAGCAGCCTTTATTAGTAACAACACAAGTGACCCTGGTCGATCCTTCAGACAACAAACCAACTAAGGTATGATGCTGTGTTTTGCTGATTAGTCCATCCAGCATATATTACTGTGATTAACTTATAATGCATCCTGCATATATTACTGTGAAACACATGTAATGATTAATAATCAGTTAATTTATAATGCAAAATTATTGCTTCACCGTCTTTCCATAGAAAAGAATTCTGAAGCAAAGAATCAATATAAAATATAACAGTCCTAAGTGCTATCCATACATTACACTATCTTCATTTAATCCAACAGGATTGTGTCAGTGAAAAAATGCCTTTTGATTTTGTTGCAACAGTCAATATAACATTGAGAATAGGGACTGTCAGTTCTAAGCTCTCATATCCTATTTAGTATACATTAAGATAAGGGAAACTGTATTTTCATATAGCATAAGGACACAATTTGAAAGTTCTCGTGGCTTGAGCTCATTCTTCTTTTTCTTCTGCTTTGTCTTCAGCTTTAACCCATTTCTATATGGGGTTACTGTTTCTTGCTAGCCCTTACCACTTTTTCCAGTCTCGCATATCTTGTTCTCATAGCCCCTCATTCCTCGTAGCATTTTCTATTGTATCCTTCCTATACACATGGTCTTGAGCTCATTACTAATATAAATATATTTAAAAATATATTTTATTTATACTACAATGCTAACTAACATATTAGCCTTCTTCTCTAGCTATTTATTCATGTCTATAATGTAAAGTAGAGAAGAAGCAAAGAGACACGTACATCAAGCCCTGATGCCTTAGTACTTTGGTTGCAATTGTAGATTCCCTGCAGTATAATACAATATCATGCATGGAAAAAATTAATTACTGAATACAGTACAGTATATCTATTGCTCTTATATTATGCATTAATACTCCCAAAAGAAAGAATGTATAGTGCTGACTATTTTAAAAGATAAGCACTAGTAGAATTACTGCCTACTGGTTTCATATAATAAATTAATTGATGTGTTGAATTTTTTTATAAGTTGGGATGTTAGAAAAGAGAGCATTTTCATGAGACAAAAAAATGTAAAAGTGAATGACGTGATATTAAGAAAAAAGGAAGATCTTATTTCACCTATTAAATATTTTTTTGCTGTTTTTACAGGCAGAATGGCGTTACACGGAGGAAGGAGAGCATGTTCGAGTTTCTGTCCGCACTGGAAGAATAATTCCTATTCCAAAGCAGGCTGAGGAAACACCGGATTACAAGACCAAATCAACATACCGTGAGCAAGAAAAAGATACTAAGGAAAGCGAGCTCACACGGTAAGCTATTTAACCTTGTTTCGTTTTGAGAAATGTAGTTTAAATTAAATTGAATTAAATTCCTCTTACCTTGATACTATGTGTCATGTGGAATAACGCCAATGATGAGTCAGGATAAGCGACTAGCAATAACAATACTACCTAAAGACAGCACGAAAGAAAAACAAAAATACCTAACTGGCCAGTAAACAAAGCAGAAACGTCACCAAAAACACAACCTCTCTGCACCACGACTGTATCTCTAATGACTCTCATCGCCACTCACTCAAATAAACTACTTTTAGACTCACTAAACTACAGAAAAATGCACTCAGGAAGTGACAGACCCACAATCGAGCCCACTGTGGGTTGATAGTAAAGGCATCTAGCCTCACTCCCAACTCCAACCTCTAACTTGACACATGAAATGGAAAAAATAACATCTTTAGAAAATGCAAATTTGTTTTTTCTTTTCCATATCAGATTATGTTATGGTTTCTCTTCCATATTGCTAATAACTGCCAAGACCCTGTCATCCTGGTATGTAGTAGACTTTCTTCAGGTTTGGTATAATGCACAACAGATCACTAAACATAACAATTTTTACCCATAAACAAGAAAAAGGAAAAGTACAAGTATTGTGAGGTGTGTTTGTAGTCACTTTTTTTTTTTTTTTTTAATGAATGTGACACTAGGACAGGCAAAAAATTGCCCTCATTAATAAAGGCCCGGGCATAGGAAAACATTAAGACGAAGGAATGGAAAAGGTCATGAACAAGGCAGAGATAAGGTAATGATACTCAAAGGAATAGGACAGATTGAAAGAATAATCAAAGTAGTGAGGACCTAGAGGTATGGAGGATTAGGCCTTGAAATGACGATAGAGCTGCTTTTTGAAAGAAGATAGGATATAAGAATTAGGAAAGACAGAAGGAGGAAGAGAGTTCCAGAGTGGAGGGGGATGAGAAGAAATAGTCACTGCACCAACCAATCTGCAAGCTACAAAACTCAACACAGCACCTGTGGGACGAGGTCACTTGGCGAGTGTTACGTGGCCTCGGCAGTGGGGGAGGGATGCAACTCGCCAACTTACCAGAGCAGCGATGGATGGGATGATACCTTACTGCGAAGAGAAAGAGAATCCAGATTAGAGGTAAGAGAAGGGTCATTAAGGAGTCTGACTGCCTATCAAGGAGATAAGTATAAGAAGAAGCGCCCCAGATGTGTGAGCAGTATTCTAAGCAAGGTCAGATAAGACCTTTATAGATTTTAAGTAACTGTAAAGAGTTAACATAATGACGAAAACGAAACAGAACCCCCAATTTTTTGGTTGCAGATTTAGAAATTTGGATTATGTGATTCCTCCAAGACAAGCTAGATAGTTTTAAAGACAATAGGGCTATCAAGAGGAGAAGAAGATAAAGAGATAGCCAGAAATTGTGTCTTGCAGGCATTAAATTTTAATTAAATTTTGGGTGCCCCACTCATATACCCTCTGCAAATCGGAGTTGAGAGTAGAAGAAAGTGATATGATACTGATTACGAGTAGCAGATGAAGGTTGTGAAGAAAAGGCAAAGAAAGACTGGAGGGTAATATCATTGGCAATGGCTTGAAGAAGAGAGGAAGATGGGGACTGTAGAAGATCATTGATGAAAAGAAGAAACAGAGTAGGTGAAAGAACAGAGCCTTGTGGAACACCACTGGTAACTGGGAATCGGCTAGATGTTGCACCATCAACAACTGCAGATATAAAACGGTCAAAGAGAAAATTGGAAATCAGAGAACAGATAGAATGGGTAAAGCCTTGTACCAGACTGTCAAAAGCCTTAGAGATACCTATGCTGTAGTTGTTTGCTCCTATTTAAATGGAAGGCACAGGTCGGAGCTGTGAAGTTAGGGAAGGATGCCCTTCCTAACATCCTGCGGTGGATTCAAACATGGTCTTGTCACCTCCTAAGTCGAGCCCTCTAAAACTCTGAGTGACGATGGTCCTTTAACTATACATTTTTGCTGACACTTTGCAATTTCTAATGTGAAGAGAAATGGAAAATGAAACTGTATTCTTCTTTCTAACACTCCAAGAATGCTGTGCTTGTTCCAGTTATTATCTTTCATACAGTGTCTTCCACACTGTATATGGGGTGTGGACTATTACCTAATCCATATACATTATTCTGCATTCTTTGCCTCATGTTTAAACTATCAATCTTAAAGAGCACCATACATTGCAACCAAATATCTCTTGAGAGTCAGTGACTGTATTAACAGTATTTGTTATGGTCCATTTTAAGAGGCGAGAGATACTCACAACCCTTTGGTGGAATAAAGCCTAGGTGTCACCTGTGCAATTACCCCTGAGCTAAACTCATTGAAACAGTTGTCTGATGAAGCCAAGAGAAAGTAACAACTCTCTTAGTCTGAAAGTAAATTGCATATTTCATATAATGAATGCATACTTAATATGAAGTAAATTTTGCCAGCTCCTGGATAGGCTACATATAGGTATATTAAATTATGAGGCACGACTAGTATGTCATAAGCATTGTTGCCGTAGGTTTCATCTTATCCCCCCACTATTAATCCCCATCCAATCGGGGGTGGAAAAAGACAAGTTGGTGCTGAAGAATTATGGCTGGATGCCATTCATAATGCCATCCTATGAGCTTGAACTCGGTTTTGTCATTTCCCAAGTCTGGTCCTTTAATCAATGCGCTACCACGATGGATAGAATGGCCATATTTTCATCATTGTATCAAGTCTGCAGAGCCTGTATATTTCTAGAATTCATGCAGTTTATTTTATTAGGTCTTTTGTCTGTAAGTCGGTGATGCTGTCATTATTATTGATATCAGTATTAATTCTTGTTTTGGAAAGAGTATTAGTGATTGAAGTAATGTAGATTTTTCTTCTGTCAGCTTCTCCCACTAGGGGTCACCACAGCAGATTAATTGTCTCCTTATTGCCCTGTCCCCTTTGTCCTCCTCCATCACACCAAAATGTCCTCTCTCATCACATCAATAAATATCCTCTTTGGCCTACTTTTCATCCTGCTAGGCACCTCCATCCTCAGCATTCTTTTCCTAACATAGATTAGAGGTCTTAAATCTATTTTTTTTTCTTTACAGTATAACATTTCAACCAAAACTGAAGACATTTGAAATGGACATAGCAGAAAAGATGGGCATCAAAGAAGACCGAATACCAAGAAAGACGTTCTGGTACCCTGTTCAGCACCAAGATTATGAATACGAATACTAATAATTTCCAAGGTTCTCAAGTCATGAAGGATAGTTTAATGTAAATATTTGCTGTGTAAAATTTTGTTAATACAGTATTGCTTATGATTTTCATTTGTCTTCATGCAATCAGGTAAACCCTCAGGCCATAACTGATTTTTATTACAAGCAGGGAGTGGTAACATCTTTGTTGTAGGTCCACCCTCCAGAGCTGCAATTCAGAAGAGGAGCAGCAAAAGAGGTCAGACTGCCACAACCAAACCCTGCCCCTTACAGGGCACAAGAGCCTTGTAGAGGCTTTGATCACGCCAGTGATTACCATATCTCTCAACACCACACATAGTAACAAATTATCCTCCACCAAGAAATGACCCTCTGGCAATCATGTCTCAAGACCCCTTTTAGCTGGAGACATTGATAGCAACCAAGGAAACACATTATGAAGGACTGCACTGCACACAACCACATATGCCACCAACACTTCTTACATTCCCTGAGGGTCATGTTGGAAAGCCGTGGATCAGCAGTAATCTTTAGTGATTTGGGACTCTTCTGCCATGCAGGTCTGAAACAATAACTATAACTGATTTTTTTGGTGTTATTTTGTATGTAGAGAAGAGCAGTTCTCATCAAGAATCTTTTTTTTATATTAGCATACTTTTATGCCTTTTAGCGGACCGCAGTTGCTCACTAATAGTGTGCGCAACTCGGGAAGCGACTAATGCAGGTTCAATCCCACTGTGGAGCAGTAGGGAGCGCACCCAGCCTTAATGCTCTTATTCCAATATGTCATCCCCATTCAAAGAAGGACTAATCCTGACCCCTAAAATGGTACATTTTTACATAGGTAGTCCTTGTAAGTTACTGAGTTCGGAATAAGGTGCAAAATGGAAATAGCTATCATATCTCTTGCAAAAACATGGAAGTCCAGATTAATATAAGAAAGGTATTGAAGGACATGCAGTTGCTCTTCACACTTCGTGAAGGCTAGGTTCCAACTCCCTTACTTGAAGTAGACTGATTCTGAGGACCGAAGTATTTTGGTGATTAGAGCACTCACTCGAAAAGTTACAATCCCATGTCCGTACCTACAGTGAGATATTAGGAAGGGTGTCCAACCATAAGTCCCCAGCTCCAACCTGTCTGTGTCCAACCCAATTTGAGTGGGCATTAATTGTGACTCATAAAACAGTATCATATGAAGTAAAGTGATCTCAACGAGGTACTGACAGGTAATTGGCAAAACTATACCTTATTTCTGTTGGTGATAGAAAAAGAATTACTCATATTTCCTTCAGGTTGTTGGTGACAGCTAAAAGGGGATAGGGGAGCAGGGCTGGCAAAAAACACAGCCAAAGGAGATTTAGATAGACAAGGTATACTGAAGCCCTGATATTTCAGATATTTAATTATAGATGTAGCCATTCTCGTTTCATACAAAATAGAATGAGTAAAAAAAGATTATTGTGAAATATAATATTTTGCATTTTAAAGTTTGGGATCTCTTTTTCAGTCTTGGATACAGACAGAATTGTGCTCGGACAGTTTGCTTACTAGACAATGTGCCAATGGACAGTTTGCCTACTGGACATTATGCCTATTGGACACTCTGCCTACAACCACCATGCCTACTAAATATTACAGCTAATAGAAATTATGACTAAGAGGAGTAACTCATAGGACTAACACTTTTATTTCATCTCACTTTCATATTTAGAATTTAATTTTATAAACAATCTTTTGAATTTTATCAAATAAAAAAAAATGAAATGCATATCCAGAAGCTCCTTTACTTAAGAACAACTGAGTTGCAAACATTCACAGATACAAACAAAAACCTACCCATTATTTACCCATGTATTAATGTATGTATCACTGTACTGTACTGTATGATTATACTATTATTACTGCATGAAAATTCATTAATACTGTATACTTTCTGTGTTTTGTAGCTAAGTGTCTTTACCCTAAGTATTGTACATTATTGCATATGTATGTTCTGTGCAGTATTTTTGTTTTACCTAAACACAACTTACGAACAATTCTACTTACAAACAGACTTCTGGAACCTAACTTGTTTGTAAGTTGGGTAGTGTCTGTGTACTATATATAAAAACATTATCAAGTTAGGTTAGTTTAGGTTTATTTCAAATAGTTTCACTATATATTGAATTCTTTGTCTAAGCATATCTATTTTTAGCTTCGCAAAATATCTGTTAGCCGTTATATCTTGTAGTCATGGTGGTTGTAGTAATAATGTCCAGAAGGCAAATTGTCCTGTAGTCAAACTGTCCAGTAGACAAACTGTCCGTAGGCAAACTGTCTGGGTACTATACTTATTACATTAGTGCACTGAACCTTCAGTTTGGGAATTCCAAGTTGCAGACTTGATGGATATGTCTATGGACACACACAGAATGAGATAAAAGATGATCTTGGATGATGCAGTGTTAAGTAGTGCTATAGCACCAGAGGAAGTACAGGGGGTCCTCGTTTAATGTCAGGGTTCCATTCCAAACAGGTGACTTAAGTTTGATAATGATGTAAGTCAGAACACACCTAAATTCGAACCTTGAGTCCCCCAACCTATGTTAAAAATAAATTTAAAACATTGGAAAAAATATATGTTCTTAGTGTATTGTTGTTTTAGATATTCCACCCACGGATGGTTGGAATGGGTCATGGAGGACCCATAGGGCAGTCGCCAGCCGGCACAGGCCCTAACCCCCCACTTGTGGTGACCAGCCACAGCCGTAACCTCCCCAGTAAACAGCTTAAACTCTCTTGCCTGGACGAGGCGCAATCCGTCGACCTTGCAAATGCGAGGCCAGCGTGTTACCACTGTACTAGCCAGGAGGTTTTCTTAGTGTATGATAAAAAAATACTAAAACTAGTCTTAATAGTACTGTATATCTTACCTTTAAAATGTATCAACAGTAAAATTACACTATAGTACAGTGCATTATAGCTTACCTTTACTCATGTGATTGGCTTGCACACTGGAAGGGGCATTGTAAGGGAGGGAGAGACTGGGTTATTTCAGCACAGTTTACCACTTCAATTTTAATTTCCCTGGTGATGGCTTTTCTTTTCATAGTGGCACTACCATCAGACCTATCACTAACATGCTTGGGAGGGATATTAATGTCAGTAACAAGCATACACAACAAGAGAGCAGACAAAAACACTAGGCACAATATGGAGGGCGGGAATAAACTGAGCGATGATTCTTCTTTTTCTTCTAATGCTGCGAGACACCATATTCTTACACTACAGTCAACTAACTATTTTGAATAAAATCATATTTATGGCTATATGTTTGTTTGTTTTTTAAATTCAATATAACCAAATATTTAAAAAAATAAATAAAGCCATTAACACGATAAATATGAATACAGCTGTGTTTACCAGCTTTGTATTCATGTGTATTTCAAATAAAATCGTATTTACAGCTATGTGTTTTTTTTTTAATTCAGTATACAGTATCCAAATACCCTGTATATAAATGTATAAAGCCATTAACTTGATAAATATGAATACAGCAGTGGTGCTAGCTGTGTATTCCTCCGCCGTGCTCACAAACTGTTTGATGTGCAATTTGAATTTACAACACCAGCCAGGTAGGTCGAAAAATTAATTTATTAATTGTTTATTGGCCTCTGACATAATAGCGAAACGAGTAACTCGGAATGACATTATACGAGGACCTACTGTATTTGTTTATATTGGTACCTGTCAAGTAGATCCTTCCCCCTTACCCTCTGGATGATTAAAGAAGGGTGATGGGGGTGGAATTGCAGCAGCCCTTTATCCCTAAGGAGCTAAGAGGATTGAATGAAGTATCATAGTAATAAAAATATTGATAAAAGATGATATTTAATAATTACACTCTCCATCTCTGTTTCTCTTTATGTATTTTTCGTGCCCAGGCCCGATGAGGGCTGTTTTATTTTATAATTTATTTTTTGGCCCGTCCTGGTGTCACAATAAAAAAAATATATATATATATATTCTTAGCAGTCTGCGGCTTTCATAAGATATAAAAAATTCAATACTAATGAAATATTATTTGTATGTTTTTACTCTGCCACTCCTCTTACAAGGAGGATTATGGGCGCTATATATATATATATATATATATATATATATATATATATATATATATATATATATATATATATATATATATATATATATATATATATATATATATATATACCTTGGCTGTTTCCCCCTTTAATTGGGGGGTAGCCGACATCAAGGAAGGAAAATATATATATATATATATATATATATATATATATATATATATATATATATATATATATATATATATATATATATATATATATATATATATATATATATATACACACCTTGTTCCTTTTATACGGAATTTTTTTATATGCGAAATTGCAATAACGCCCCCCAAAAATAATAGTAAAAAATTCGGAATTCGCGAATAATGCCCCCCCCCAAAAAAAAAAAATATATATTTTTGTGACAACAGGATGGACCAAAAAATTATAAAATAAAACAGTCTTTATCAGGCTGTAAAGAGAAACAGATGGAGAGTGTAATGACCTGTCAGATGTGAAGGGATTATAAAAGATGTGTAATGAATATCCAGCTCTCTGCTGGGTTTTAATATACCTCTGCATTACTCTCATGATGTCTATTCCAAAAATTCTACTTAGATCTTATTATAATTATTATTATTATTATTATTTTTAACAATAATTTTCCTTTGATGATGATTGTGGAGATTATTATTATTATTATTATCATTATTATTATTAATATCATTATTATTACGAATTTGTAATTAAACCATTATTTTTACAATAAATAATGTAGTTTTGGTTGATTGAACAAGAGTTAATTATAGATCTCTCTCTCTCTCTCTCTCTCTCTCTCTCTCTCTCTCTCTCTCTCTCTCTCTCTCTCTCTCTCTCTCGTTTCATTTCACTTACATTATATAGAATATATTTATATTAAAAGGAGAATAGTCTTACAAACAACGCATACATCAGTTACTTTACAAGCTGATGAGTCGTTTGGGGCAGCAAATGATAAATATAATAATGCACTTTTAATAAAAACGTTAATGAGTTAAAAGACCGTTAAATTAATTTCCTTTCCACGAATCCTTTGTAATGTCTCTCTTAAACAGGAATTAGGTAGAAATTTTTCATCTTATTATGTAAATACAATTATTGCTTTAGTCTTAATCACGTTCATTACAGTGCTCATTTTAAAGGTAATAAACCTAAGTTTTAATTCGTTTTTTGTAAAGATATATGAGAGAGAGAGAGAGAGAGAGAGTAATTGGATACATTTTATTAACAAATTTGTCATTCAGAAACCAGATACAAATTTGAAAATGGAAGGAGGATGCAAAACACGTGTTCTGAAAATATTAAGAACATAAGAATAGGGGACACTGCAACATGCTTACTGGCACACACGAGGCAGTTCCATTTTTTAATGATATTTTCAGCATGTCTAACCTATGCTATTCTACTCTACTTATTTATTCTTTTTCTTTTTATGATTTTTCTAATAAACACTAATCTATTCATACCCACCCTACCTCTGTCATATGTCTAACTAATCTACATTTGAAGGTGTCTAAGGTATTGGCATTTATTATCCTACTAGGAATACTCTACGGTATTACCATGCCAATTTTCACCAATTTCCCTTGTGAACCTAAATTTATCAAGATTAAATCCATTACGAGTTCTGGTTTGATCATGAATTTTTAAAACTTTATTAATATCACCCTTGTTAATCCCTTTAAACCATTTATGCACTTCAATCATATCTCCCCTAACTCTGTGCCTCTCTAGAGAATGTAGATTAAGTTTTTTTAATCAGTCATATGGTAGATTTAGGTATTGCATAATAATTTTGTTTTTCATTTTTTAGTCTTGCTTTGGTTATTTATAATTTTTATTTTATCTTTGTTTACATTTGCAGATAGAGGTTCGTTCTCCTGCATCCTCCTCCTCTTCTACCACATAAGTTACTTGCTCACGGCCACCATGCATGTCCCAGTGTACTGTATGACTGTTGCCCACTGCATTATAGAGTACAGTACAGTAATGTATGTTAATTTCTAGATGTAAAGTGAATATGAATATCTTTTGTATACTCTTAAAAATAGATACAGGGCTTTCTGCTTTGCTATGTAGTAATAAAATATGTTTTTTACTTATATCTTTGGCATGGTTGGTCTATGTAAGGTTTGGAGCGTATCTATGCCCTTTATCATTGTTTCCTATGGAAAAGGACTCGATTTTTCATGCGATTTTCCATTGACAAGACACTTCTGAGAACCTATCTAGGCATTATTCTGAGAACTAGGTGTACTGAAAATTTTAATATTACCGCATATCGTGGATTCCCATGTAAAACCCAACAATCTGCGATATAAAGTACATATGCTCGCCATAAAAACCTGCGAAGCATTGAATCTGCGGAAGTGAAACGCAATATAGCCAGGGAATTACTGTATATATATATATATATATATATATATATATATATATATATATATATATATATATATATATATATATATATATATATATATATATATATATATATATATACATACATACATACATACATACATACATACATACATACATACATACATACATACATACATACATACATACATACATACATACATACATACATACATACATACATACATACATACATACATACATACATACATACATACATACATACATACATACATACATACATACATACATACATACATACATACATACATACATACATACATACATACATACATACATACATACATACATACATACATACATACATACATACATACATACATACATACATACATACATACATACATACATACATACATACATACATACATACATACATACATACATACATACATACATACATACTATATATATATATATATATATATATATATATATACAGTAATCCCTCGCTTATCGCGTGGTTTCGGTTCCGGGACCGGCCGCAATAGGTGAAAATCCACGAAGTAGGTATTTTACATTTATTTTTACGTTTACTGTATAAACCCTCCCTGCACTGTTAAAAAAGCACCCTTTACTTTATTAATAACAGCTTGCAAGCGTAAATTTATGTGAAAGTGCTAGGTAAGCTTACAGTGAATGAGGTGATGATGACGTGTACATACTCATATACATATTTAAGGAGTCACTGGAGTCGGGGGAGATTCCAAGATGCTGGAAACAAGCAAATGTGATACCTATCTTCAAAAAGGGAAGGAGGGATACGGCTCTGAACTATAGACCAGTTTCCTTGACCAGCATAGTTTGCAAAGTTATGGAGAAACTACTAAGGAAACATATCTCTCTTCACTTGGAATCCTTCAACTTTTTGTCAGTGAGGCAACATGGCTTCAGAGAAGGTAGATCAACAGTAACAAACTTATTAGAATTTTATGATGAGGTAAGCCAAATCTTACAGGAAAGAGAGGGCTGGGCAGATTGCATATTCCTAGACTTCCAGAAAGCGTTTGACACTGTTCCACATGGGAGACTTATTAGGAAGCTGCAATCAATGGCTAGAATAGGTGGAAATGTTTTGGAATGGATAAAAACTTACTTAGAAGGAAGGGAACAGAGGGTTAGAGTAAGACACTCAGTGTCTGAATGGAGAAGAGTTAGTAGTGGAGTTCCACAGGGTTCAGTTTTAGGGCCACTTTTGTTCCTTGTATATGTAAATGACCTACCAGAGTCTGTAAATTCATTCATGAATATGTTTGCAGATGATGCAAAGATTGTGAAGAAAGTAAAAAACGAGAACAATGGTAGAGAACTTCAGGAGGATCTAAATAATCTGCATGAGTGGTCAGAAAAGTGGCTAATGAAATTCAATACTTCAAAATGTAAGGTAATGAGAATGGGTACAGGTGCAAGAAGGCCCAAGCTTGACTACTCGGTGGCTGGAGTACAACTTCAAGAGACAGAAAATGAGAGAGATCTAGGAGTAAACATACTGGCAGATTTGTCTCCAGAAATACATATAAATGGCATAGTAAGGGCAGCATATGCATTCTTATCAAATGCAAGGGTAGCCTTCAGGCACATGGACAAGGAAATGTTCAGAAATATTTATGTAACCTATGTGAGGCTAAACTCGAATATGCAGCCCCCTTTTGGAATCCGCACTTGAAAAAGCACACAGCTAAGCTTGAAAAAGTTCAAAGACATGCCACGAAACTGGTGCCAGAAATACGCAATCTCAGTTATGATGAGAGGCTGAGGGAATTAGACTTACCATCACTCGAAGCTAGAGGAGTGAGGGGGGATATGGTGACAGTCTTTAAATTCCTTCATGGTTATGATAGAGTGGATAGGGATCGATATTTTGATATGGCTGGCTCTAGAACTAGAGGTCATAGTTTGAAGCTTGGTAAGAAAACTTCTTTGCAGGATGTAAGGAAATACTTTTTCAGTGTAAGAGTAGTTGATAATTGGAATTGGCTAAGCGAGGAGGTAGTTAATGCTATCTCAATCCATAGTTTTAAGGACAGGTATGATAAGTATCACTAAGTCTAAAATGGAACCGATCAGGAGACGGGAAGATACGAGCTTTGGGCTCTTTCCCGTAAACACAATTAGGTAATCACATAGGTATTTTACATTTATTTTTACCTTTACTGTATAAAGCCTCCCTGCTCTTTTAAAAAAACACTCTTTACTTTATAAATAACAGCATGCAAGGGTAAATTTATATGAACGTGATAGGTAAACTTACCGCGAATGAGGTGATGATGACGTGTATAGACTCCAGAGGAAATTATTCCACAGCCAATGACAGCTTTACGGTTGCTTTTTGCGAGAGAAGAACATGGTAATGGGGAGTTGCTGTCGCTGTTTCTTCTTTTGTTGGAAGATGGTCTTGTAAGGAATCATGGCATCGTCGAGAAGATTGCAGAAGGTCACCAAACGAATCATATTATCGTCATGTTCTTGCGAAAGTTGTTGGGCTGTTTTCACATGTTCATACATGGCTGCCAGACATTCGAGTGTAAGGCCACGTTCTTCGATTTCTTCGTGCATTTCCTCTGGTTGTTGTTCTTCCTCTTCTTCGCTCACTGATTTTGTCATTTCCTCCAAGTCTTCATCAGTCAAAGGCTGCAAGTGGCAGTCGATCAGTTCATTCACATCTTCGTGAGTCATATCTTCAAAACCTTCTCCTCCTAGAAATGCAGCCAACTTCACAGCTTTTGCAACTGCAGAGTTATGGACTTCGTCAGGAGCGAATCCCTTGTAGTCGTAGATGACTTCGGGCCACAAGTTCTTTCAGCTGGCATTGATTGTGGCCGGCTTCATCTCCTTGATTGTATTCTGAATATTTAGAAGGCATGTAGCAATCGTGTAGTTACGTCAGTAAGTCTTTATTGAGAATTCTTTGCCCGAATCCATGGAGTCAACCAGATTCGCCAGGGCATTTCGTGTGTAGAGGGCCTTGATCCATAGGCTGAATCAATGATGTCGTATTTGGTGGCAAGAACTCTACTTGAACACCGTCATATTCAAGATTAGTTGCGTGGCCACAGCATTATCCATCAAAAGAAGGACTTTAAATTCAAGGCCTTTTTCCGCAAGATAAATTTTGACCTGAGGGATAAAGCATTGGTGAAACCAGTCCTATGGTAGGATTTTCGTGATCCAGGCCTTGGTGTTATGCATCCAATACACTGGCAGCAGATTCTTGTTTTTATTCTTCAAAGCCCTAGGGTTCTTTGACTTGTAGATAAGCCCGGGCTTTAACATGAAGCACGTAGCATTCCCGCACATGATGAGGGTAATGCGGTCTTTGTGCGCTTTAAATCCCCGGGGCTTTAGCTTCTTCCTTGAAGAGAAAAGTGCGAGATGGCATTCTCTTCCAAAATAACCCAGTCTCATCCATGTTAAACATTTGCTCAGGAGCATATTCCCCTTCAGCGATAATTTTCTTGAAGTCGTTGTTTACGTAATCTTCAGCTGCAGCTGTATCTGCAGAGGCAGCTTTGCCATAAACTGAAACGCTCTTTAGGCCAAAGCGCTTTTGAAATTTGGTGAACCATCCCTTGCTTGCAACAAATGATTGTTTCCTCAGTGGAGATTTGCTGGAGGGTCCTGGTTGTGGGTCGTCGATATCTTCTTCTCTCTCCTCCTCCTCACGGTCGCCACTGTCGTCGTCGGGTTTGTTTGCAGCGAAAGTCTCGTACAGCTTCTTTGCCTTTGTTTGTATGATATTGGTGTCCATGCTAATGTTCCTCTTTCTGCAATCAGCAATCAACAGGGCCAAAGCAGATTCCATCTGCACTATTATCTTATTGCGGGGTGTTACGACCCTCTTCACTGATTTACTAAATGAAATAGTCGCTGTTTTCCTGATATATGCCTCGTCCTTTTTGATGTAGTTAACATCTTCCTTTGCCGCTTAGGCTTACTACCAGAAGCCTTAGAAGATGAAGGATGCTTGGCTGGAATTGAAAAGGTTGGAATACGTGAATAAAATAAATCCCAAGCACAACGTATTAAATAGCACAATGCAAAAGGCGCACATGTGAGTTAGACTGAACGAGTGTGGCGAGACAATGGAAGATGGTAGGAGAACCAAGCTTCAATCAAAATGCCAATCAGAGCCCATGATACAGAACATACAGAAAAACAATTCTGTGATTCGTCGTCTCCCACCCTTTCAGCCAATAGCATTCCATGAACAGTGTACGCTATCGTACAGTATTTCACATGGTGCAAGACTGTGAGTTATATGTTTAAATTTATATTTTTTACTATTTTTTACTGTTTTATTACTCTTAGGCTAGGAAATACTTTTTTTTTATCAATAAAATAATGAAAATTTCAATATGTACTATCTCACGTAGGTGTGACCCTTTTCGTTTTCCAAAACACTGATACCGGTATCATATTTTACATAGTGCAATACTGTGAGTATTTGTTTTTTACTATTTTTTACTGTTTTATTATTCTAAGGCTAAGAAATAGGTTTTTTTTATCAATAAGATAATGAAACTACTGGTAATTTTAATATATGCTAGCTCACGTAGGTGTGACCCTTTGCATTTTCTGAAACGCTGATACTGGTATCGTACTTTCTATGGTGCAGAGTTACATGTTCAAATTTATGTTTTTTTACTACTTACTATTTCATTATTCTTAGGCTGGGAAATACATTTTATTATCAATAAAATAATGAATTTTTTATTTTCCAACAAAATAATGAAAATACAGAAAATTTATATTTTTTTTTAATATTTTCGCATATACCCAGAAAAAAAACCTCGCCAAATAAAACGAGATGCACTGAATTCGCGATAGGTGAACCGCGATATAGCAAGGGGTTACTGTATGTATGTATATATATATATATATATATATATATATATATATATATATATATATATATATATATATATATATATATATATATATATATACAGGGAGTCCTCATATAACGTCGGGGTTCTGTTCCTGACAACCAACTAAGTCGAAAATCGACGTAAGTTGGAATTCACTTAGATTCACACCTTGGTCCCCCTACCTAAAAAAAAAAAAAACTATGTTCCTAATGGTTCTTAAAAAATTACTAACACTAATCTTAATACTATTCCTAAACTTTATAATTAACATAATATACAGGTACTGTACAGTATAAGTGTACTGTACAGTATAATAAAACAGCACATTTTCATAAAAATATATGTACTATATTACACTACAATACATTTTTCAACATTAAATTCCATTTACCACCTCTCCGACCATTCAGGTAATCTATTTATATCTTCTTGTAAAGCATGAATATTTTCTTTTCCATTTATAATTCTTCCTATTTTAGTGTCATCTGAGAATTTACTTAGGTTACTACTGATATCCAAATCCAGATCATTTAGCTATATGATGAATAATAGAGGACCAAGTACCGAACCTTGTGGTACCCCGCATGTAACTGAACCCCACTCTGATGTCTCTCCTATGCAAACCCTCTGTTTCCGGTCCATTAACCATTCTTTGATCCATCTGAGAACATCATGAGGAACTCTATCAAAAGCTTTACTAAAATCTAGATATACCATATAGTATTCTTTGCCACTATCTACTGTCTCGTAAACTTCTGAGTAAAAAGACATTAAGCTTGTAAGACACGAAAAACCCTTCAGAAACCCGTGTTATGAGAGTTTGATCAGTCTGTTTAATTCTAGATATTCCCTTATATTATTTGCAATGATGTATTCTAGAATCTTTCCCACTGTTGATGTTATACTTACAGGTCTATAGTTTTTCTTTTTAACACATTCTCCTTTTTTAAATATTGGTACCACATCTGCCAATTTCCACTCCTTGGGTACCAATCCTAACTTTATTGAATTATAGAATAGTGCAGTTAGTGGACAACTAAGCTCTGCCTTGCACTCCTTTAATACTCTAGCATAAAGTTCATCAGGTCCCGGAGATTATGAGCCTTTCATTTATCTATTTCTTTTGTTACATTCTCCCTCGTAATATTGTAATAAATATATTATCGGGACAGCCTGTGTATATGGATTCTACCTCTGGAATATATTCCAAGTTATCATTGTTAAATACAGATAAGACATATTCATTTAAACATGTAAACATCTCTTTATCATCTGTGAAATGACCATTGGCTACTTCAACTGGTCCATCTTTCAACCCCTAAAGGCCCACCAGGAAAGAAGGATGAGGGAAACTAGACAAAAGCAAATTTATGAATATATGAAAATTAAAAATAAATGGATGAACAAAAAACAAAATTTTTTTTTAGCAGCCTATGTCATAAAATTGATAAGACGTAACTCAAAACGACATTATATGAGGACTCCCTATATATATGTACTTGGCAAGGTAACTGAGCAGGCAGTGGCAGTATGAAACTAGTCATAGTCTAATGGGGCTTGTGTTGTCCCATGGATGAAGTTTGTACAGAAGGAAAACATGTAATAGTAGAGACTTTCATTAATTTAAGCAGTGTCCTAAAAAAGACTAATTGAATATGAAGGATCCCAATATTAAGGAAAATGTACAGTCTTGCCCAAAAGTCAAGAGGTTACAATCAGTGTAGACTTCCTCCAGTTACGGTACTTTTCCTATGCCTACTTCTACACTGAATATCCTGGTGCATTCGTTGAATATATTTTACTATCCCTTCGCATCTGACAAGTCACAACACTCCTCATCCCTGTTCAATTTTAGTTTCCTTCTCATTTTCTTGGTGTCCGAGCCCTATGAGGGCAATTATATTGGTCCATCCTGCTGTTACAATCATAATAGAAAAAGAAAAATGTAACCATATGTCCAATACAGACCTTTCTCCCAGTTCATTCAGAAAGAAAGAGTTATCAGAAGCTGTCCTCAAGGCACACTTTTGGACCTTGTCAAACATAAGACTTGTTCACTCATCTGGTACTTCTCAACAACTCAGTCGCTCAAATTTGAGTCTCCACACTTCAAATGTTTTCATAACGACTCTATCTCGAATAATAAAGAGTTAATGTGCAAGCTTTCTCTTATATATCCTTAGGAAGATCAGGAAACATTTTCATATCGGATGGGTTAGTTTCAGCCCCATTCAGACATGAGGTTTGCGCTCTCGTCTCATGCTTCTCAACAACTCTCATGCTGGAAGCAGTCACCACAATTAATACGGCATGTATTCTGTGCCTGCATATTATATTTAAGAATACATAATACATATGTACAAATACAAAGGCCATAATCCCCCTTTGTAAGGAGGTGGCCAAGTCAAAGCACAGACATTAGCTAGCAAGTAAAATATCTCGAATATTCCTCCTACCTCCTTGGGGATAAAGGTGTGCCTTTAAATATAATATGCAAAAATGCAAGAATTCTTTCACATGTCTCAGGAATGATCAGGCTAAGGTCCCATTCCTTTCCTCCATACCAACAGCTTTGGTTACATAACATGGATGCATAAATATTTCTGATCTTGTTTGTGCTGACAACATTAATGACAAAAGAGAGAATTACCAAAGGATAAACTGAAATCTTATATTTTTTGTATGTGCTATGATATTTGGCTAAGTTCGCTATCAGTCAAGTATGCTGATTGTGTGAAGCTTTTAAACATGAAAGTCTACTTATTTGAAATGTGTTATTTTTTTTTTTATTTCTTGCTATTAATATTTTTATGGTAAGACAAAGATTAGTAATATATTTATGGTAAGACAGTTGTCATTATTTACTAGCTATTGCTAATTCAAGAGATTTAGTAAGTATGCCTTCAAATATTAGAACTCATTACTCATAAACTTAGTTTTAGTACAAAACAAATTTTTTTTTCAACCGTGTTATATGTCACTATAAATCTCCATTATGGGTGCGGAAACAGACAGGTCGGAGTTGGGAATGATGCCCTTGTTTAATGCCCAGAAGTGTGCTTGATAGTGGGTCTGTCACCTCCAGAGTCAAGTATTGTAGCCTTTGCGCTACGGCAGTCCCCCTGGCTACGTGGAAAATGAACTTGCTATTATGGGACCTGATAAATGTGCTGAAATTTCTATCCCATGAATCTAAAGAACCAAGAAAAAAATATGCAATATAAAAAAGTGAATAAGACTGTGTGTATATAAGGGCTTCCCTACTTTCCCCTGCCATCACCCTGCTTAGGATATCCACAGGGTAAGTGGGCAAGATCTAATACTATGAGGCCTAGTAAACCAGCTGCAACTTGCAAGTCACACTGCAGATGATCCTTGCCCACTTACCATTTGGGTGACACAAGTAGGGTGGCGGGGTTAATTCGGGCAGCCTATTATCCACAAAGCGCTAAGAGGAGTGCTCGAGATATATTAGCATCAGGTGAATGAGTGCTTTGACTTGGCCACCCGCTTATAAGAGGAACTGTGGTCATTGTAAATGTACGTCTGTATAGCTTATTATAGCATACAAGGAAAAGCGTTTTATGGAGTTATAATGAATTATTTGAAACTCATGAGAGATAAGCATTTCATGTATGAATATTTAGCGACAAAGCCTTGACTGTGCTTTGTAGGGAATTAGGAAGGGCATCCAGCCTTTCATCCCAATCTCCAATCTGTCTGTGTCCAGCCCCATTTCGAGTGGAGCTGATTAGTGATGACTTAAACAGCAAACATCAAAATAGCAAAGATCATACACGTTAGAGGATTCTGCCCTACAGTATTCCTATCTCACTATGGCAGCCAACCTTAATTCCCCTGCTCTAACCTGTCGATGTCCATTATCATTCGAGTATGGATGAAAAGGGACTTATAAAACAGCAAACAACATCAAAATAGCAGTGACCAATTGAGTAAAAGGATTCAGCCCTCTGATATCCTTCTCTCGCTATCACTGGGCAATGCAATGCGCATGGAGAAATAACACACAGGAGTGGATAAATAATAGAAATAAATATAGCCATCCTGTCATCCGGTCAGGGTGAAAGGGTGGAGATGGCAGGAAAATATGAATCACACTAAAGCACACTCCCATTCCTCCCTTAAAAAAGGGAGAAGAATAGCAAAACACAGAACTGAAAGTGGAGGAGATCGCGTGTTCATAAAGTAGTCATATGAGGGAACAATAACATGTCACAATATGTTTTTTTTATTTTTTTGTGTGTGCGTATTAGTGCTTTAAGTAAGTCTCATTTTACTTAATAATTGTAATAAAAGAGAGACATGCCCTTGAATACATCTTATATTGCCTAATTCATCCTTTATCTAATTGAAGATAAACTCACATTATGAAAGAAAACTTATTCTGCCATCTTTAACCGTCAGCACCCTTAGCGAATGGATTCCCTATCACTACAAGATTTGGGCAATACTTTTGAAGCCAATCTCTCTCTCTCTCCCCATTTAATTTTTCAATTTACACAAGTGCAACATCCCTCTTTGCATGCCTACACGAATTGTTTTAATCTCTCTCTCTCTCTCTCTCTCTCTCTCTCTCTCTCTCTCTCTCTCTCTCTCTCCTCTCTCTCTCTCTCTCTCTCTCTCTCTCTCTCTCTGTTGGAAATAAAGTCTTATTATTATTATTATTATTATTATACTCTATCCGTTTAATTTTTCAATTTACACATAAGTGCAACATCCTTCTTTGCATGCCTATACGAATTGTTTTAATCTCTCTCTCTCTCTCTCTCTCTCTCTCTCTCTCTCTCTCTCTCTCTCTCTCTCTCTCTCTCTCTCTCTCTCTCTCTCTCTCTCTCTCTCTCTCTCCGTTTAATTTTTCAATTTGTACATAACTGCAACATCTCTCTTTGCATGCCTATACGAATTGTTTCAGTCTCTCTCTCTCTCTCTCTCTCTCTCTCTCTCTCTCTCTCTCTCTCTCTCTCTCTCTCTCTCTCTCTCTCTCTCTCTCTCTCTCTCTCTCTCTCTCTCTCTCTCTATTTACATAGTATTTTCTCATGCAGGGGTCAACAGCAGGGGTCAAAATTTTCGTTAGCCAACCCACCCACCTGCTATAGATCTTTCTTTTACGTATTTTGTTATATGTTATGATTGATTATTCTTTATGTATTGCGAGAAAATATTTCTTGACATCCATATATATACATTACCTAAATTCTGTTCCAGTCATGCATACGTACACATTATAGGCATTCGGTTAGTAATGTATTTATTAGAATTATATGTATTACGAGGATATATAAGTTATATAAAACTAGGTTATCGATGAGTAACGTTGGATAAAAAAAATTGAGAGAGAGAGAGAGAGAGAGAGAGAGAGAGAGAGAGAGAGAGAGAGAGAGAGAGAGAGAGAGAGAGAGAGAGAGAGAGAGAGAGAGAGTCTTTTGCTGCCTGTATTTCGATTTCATTATCCAATATGAGGTCTTTATAGTAGTGAATGGTTCGTTTTGTGATAAATTTCTATAATATTGAACGCTTAAGACTTAGTAAGTGCAATATTTAAGTCCTCCATAAGTGACTCGTTAAGCGTCTCTACGCCAAAGACAAGAAGGCGAAGGTAGTTGTGTCCGTCGTGTAGAAGATCATGTCAGCTCTGAATGCTAAATAAGTACACTATTAGATATGTGGGGACAACTGTGGATCAGTACCATCGCGAAGTCCGGCTATGATATGGGTGAAAATGTATCCGCCATACATCTCATATAATAATAACAATGTGATCGATTTTACGTCACGGATTCACTTTTCTAATAAGGGCTAGGACAGTGCCTTGCGAAGGACTTTGGTTTTAGAAAGTGCGACCGATTTCCTGAGATAATAGTTTTCTAAACTCACACTGTAGGGGGTCGTGAAGCCTCGACCTGACGAATCAAAGTCGCGAGTATTACCACTCGGCCACGATGGCCATAATAATAATAATAATAATAATAATAATAATAATAATAATAATAATAATAATAATAATAATAATAATAATAATAAGAAGAAGAAGAAGAAGAAGAAGAAGAAGAAGAAGAAGAAGAAGAAGAAATGATATTCACATTTCAAGTCTTCAAATAAACATACAATATGTGAGATAAGTTAGCAACACTGTAAAAAAAAAATCATTAATTATTTAATAGACGAGTAAAGGAAAGGTAATTTAGAAAAGCAAGACGAGTCGTTATCCTATTTGGCAAATTACGGCAAAATTGGACGACTTACAAGGTTTGTTTGTCGTTAATTCTGTCGTCTTGTAGTCGTTTAGTTAATTAAAAAGAAGTAAGTTATTCTTTATCTGTGTACAAGAAATATGTTCTTTGTTTATTTATTTATTTATTTATTCACTAGTCACCGTGGCTCAAGTGGTAGCGTCCGCAAATCTGAGGCGTCAGGTCGAGGGTTCGCGCCCCGTCACGGTCTGAGGTTAGCAAGGGCATGCACTCAGGGTAACGATTACATCTGCCAAACGAGTCCTTCGCAAGAAGGCAACTGTCCTAGCCCTTGGTAGAAAAAGGAGTCCGTGACGTAAAACTATTATATACTAGTTCAGAACTGTATCGCCTCTACCTCCCATAGTTAATTCTCTCTTCTCTTGGTCTATAATTTCTTCTTACTTCCCTTGGGATGAGTGATAGGAACACCGCCTCAGTGCTTCCCTGGGTGTCGTACAAGTCGACCCAATGGGGCTAAGCGAAGGAGCTGGGAATCCCTTCCTCTGTATTTACCTCCGACTGAGTGGAAGCTTTGCTTTGACTTGGCCATCTCCCTTGTATGGGGGTCATTATGGTGTTCGTGTATAGAGGGATTTTTATTATCTATTTTTTTTAACTGTATATGTGTCTTTTAGGCCGGGGACGCAGTTGCTCAATGATATAGCGCGCAAGTCGGCAGGTGACGAGCCTAACTAATCCTGGCTCGATCACACGCGGGGCGTTAGAAAGTGCATCCAGCATTGATCCCAGAGTTCCAACATGTTAGAATCCACCCCATGTTGCATTAGGACTAATTGCAACATAATAATATATTTGTTTAAGGTAAATGGTGGTGGGATGAAGAACAACATCTCTCTCTCTCTCTCTCTCTCTCTCTCTCTCTTTCTCTCTCTCTCTCTCTCTCGCGCGCGCGCGCGCGCGCGCGCGCTCGTCGAAGGCCCAGACTAAAGGAGATAGGGAAGCTAAAGACAAGTATTCTCACACTCAGGGACATTTTTTTTAAGAGACTGGGATATTTGGAGGTTCGGGGTGTGACATAATGCTGCTTTCTTTTTACCTCATTTGTGGTCACCAGGGGGACATGGCGTACTTAAAAGTTATTATTATTATTATTATTATTATTATTATTATTATTATTATTATTATTATTATTATTATTATTATTATTATTATTATTATTATTATTATTATTGTTATTATTATTATTATTATTATTATTATTATTATTATTATTATTATTATTATTATTATTATTATTATTATTATTATTATTATTATTATTATTTTGGCAAGAGTTACGTTTCATTCGTCTTATTTTTCTTCTTGTCCATCTTTTTTATCACCTTTTCCTACAGGACGGTCAATTTTGTCTTTAAGATAATGTTCCACAAGTGACCCAACACATTTAATGGCATACTCACTGAACCTAATGAGTTGACAGAGGTTACCATACACAGGGTGAATTTATCCTGTGTTTGCCTTTTTATGTCACTATTAGTCCCCATTCGAATAGGGGTGGACAGAGACAAGCTGGAACTGGGGATTTAAGGTTAAATACCCTTCATAACGAACTTCTATCCTATCCTTATCCTAATTAGGTTCTAGTAAAGGAATGTCGCATGACCCTCCTAACCTAACATAACCTGGATCAATCCCATAATAGGCACCTGATGTATCTCAATCCCATATGAAGCATCTAAAGCACAAACTTATAGTTCGTTAAAATTGAGTTAGGTTAACTTAAAGCTATCTAACCTAACCTTACCTTTCCTATACTACCTTAAAGGGGGATTTACACGGTCAAACGGTTCGTCGAACGCAGTTCGACTGACAAGTGTTTGAAGTGATGCTCAAACGTGTGAACGGGGTATTTGGTTGTCGAACACGTTTGTCGAACGTGTTCGACAACCAAATACCCCGTTCACACGTTCGAACATCACTTCAAACACTTGTCTGTCGAACCGCGTTCGACGAACCGTTTGACCCTGTAAACACCCCTTAAGTTTAGACATTCTGTTTATCATTACTTCCTGCGTTGAAGCTCAATCCCAAAATAAGCACCTGCCTTTTGCCTCACTCCCAGAGTATGCACCTAAATGGACATAAGGTCCCTATTTTGGGACTGATTCCCTAACTTAATAAATAAACCTACTTTTTAAGCCAAGAGATCCCGAGTTTACATCCCTCCAATGATTCATACGAAATTTCTTCGTTAGAATCTCGCATTGCACCTCCTTTCAAGTCAATAAAATAAGAGATTATAAGGTATGTTTTGTGAGGTTGTGTACACCGTTTTATGACTTACAATTAGTCCCCATTCAAATGGGGGTGGACACAGACATTTTGCAACTGGGATATCAAGGCTGGATGCCCTTCCTAACGCCCGTGCTGAAATTGAACCTGCGCAAATGGTTTCCCTTAATAATGCAAAAACTAAAAATAAATAAATAAATAAATGAACGCACTAAACTGCAGCTAAAATAATCATATAAGTTAAACAAATTATATTAAAAAAAGAAATTTAATTAAACAAATTAAAAGAAAATATAAAATAAGGAAGTATTGAAATAAGGCAAATTAAAACAAAAAATCGAATGCATAAAAATAAAAAAATAAAAAATTTCAATCCACATAATAAAGATGAAAATATTAACAAAAACATACTCAAGATTATAACAACAACATCGAACAAATAAACGCAAGAAAAACAAACCAACCAGTAGATGGAAAAAAAAAAAAAAAAAATATATATATATATATATATATATATATATATATATATATATATATATATATATATATATATATATATATATATTAGTAAATAAAATAAAAATAAACATTTAATAAATAAAAAAAAATGGACGAAATTATGCCACAAAATAAAATAACACTAAAAAACAACTGTATTTTCAAACGAGCAAAGACAAAACACAAACAAACAACAAACAAAAAACTATCAAACAACTAGAAGCGCAATCATGACATTCACCTGACCAAAACTGTGGAGAGACGGAAGTAATATCTATCTATCAGCTCATATATGACGCTATCTACACCCATATCCCGCCCACTCGAAGGGCGGAGTGCCCTGGGACCATTATACACACAGGATCACCCTCATTTCCAGTGAACGTTTCCACATGTGTACATATAAGCACGTTTTTATTTTAATACCATGTGCGTCTGTGATCACCATAGGTAGCGTGGGAAAGCTTTTTGGACTGAATGAAATAATTTTATCATTCTCTCGCTCTTTCTTTGTTCAGCTATTTATATATTAAATTGTTTAATAAATTATTTATATCTATATATTTATACAATTGTTTTTGCTTATTTATTTATTTATTTGTTTTTTCTTCATCTGTCTTTATTTATTACGTCATTTATATATTTCAGTGGCATTATTTTATTTATCTATGCATTTATTTTTATCGTTGTATTTTTAATAATTCTGAGGTTAGCAAGGGCATGCACTCAGGGTAACGATTACAACTGCCAAAACAAGTCCTTCGCAAAAAGACAACCGTCCTAGCCCTTGGTAGAAAAGGGAGTCCATGACGTAAAACCGGGATAACAAACATTCATTATTTTACTATCTATTTCTTGAGTTAATCCCATGCGTTCTGTCCTTATTTGGAGTCAGTCTCAGAATAGGCACCTTATGAACCTCAATCTTAGAGAAAGCACCTGTTCTCAAAATTTATTGTTCGGTTAGGTTAGGTTTACTTAATTTACATATTTAAGTTTCAAAATGTAGTTATCATAAATTCCTGCATTCAACCTCATTCCCAAATGAGCCACCTGCTCATTATCTCAATCCCAGATTATGCATCTTAAACGGGGGTACAGACGATCATTATTACTGTCAGTAAAAATACTGACACTATTCTATTGGTGTGAACTACTACGTCCATATGATGGACACACCGACAGTAATAATGACAGTACAGGGAAATACTGTCAGTAATATTGATCGTCTGTTTAGCCCTTAAGGGCTAAACAGACGATCAATATTACTGACAGTATTTCCCTGTACTGTCATTATTACTGTCGGTGTGTCCATCATATGGACGTAGTAGTTCACACCAATAGAATAGTGTCAGTATTTTTACTGACAGTAATAATGATCGTCTGTACCCCCCTTTACAATGACATCGTGTGTCTATTCTAGGCTTGATCATCTATATATATCATTTATTTGCATTATTTCTCTTTTGGATTATTTATATTTTTATTCATTTATTAACTTATTTATTTATGTGTTATTCGATTTCGCGTGTAAGCTATTTTTTTTCAGTTTTGAAATACCATTATTTTGCAATTTTTTTTTTTTAATCAAAAATTACTATCGTTCTGGATAAGTATTACAACTTCCGGTGTAGATTTTAGAGACTACTACTACTACTACTACTACTACTACTACTACTACTACTACTACTACTACTACTACTACTGAAGTAGTACTTAATTTTTTTTATAATTTTGTTAAATATACTTTTTCAACTTAGCCAGATGTACATTTGATTGGTAAATCATACAACACTATGTATATGTAAATCTATCTATCTATCTATCTATCTATCTATCTATCCATCTATCTGTTATATATATATATATATATATATATATATATATATATATATATATATATATATATATATATATATATATATATATATATATATATATATATATATATATATATATATATATATATATATATATATATATATATATATATATATATATATATATATATATATATATATATATAATGGTCATAATAATTGTTCTTTATTTAGCTTACATAAAAGTCATCTGTTGTTCTTAAAGTCACCATAATATAATAAAATTAAATAAGTAATTACAGAGGTATATGAAAATATACATAAATAAACAAGTTAATAAGTATGAAATAAACAGAGAGGAAATTCTTAATTGAAAAAGCAATAACTATTTGAAAATATTTTCAAGTATCCCTAAATATATTTTTCTCGTTTATTTCAAAAGCAGAATTTTATTTTCAAGAAACAGTTTCCATAAGAGATTATTTCTTAAGCAAAATTCCTACTTTCAAGGTCAAATAAGAAAATATATCAGAAATATGCATCAGGTTCTGTAAGAAATATCTAAACACATTATTATACGAAAAACGAGAAATATATTTTGCCTTTGGCCGGTATTTTAACCTTGGGCGCAGCAACAGTAAAATAAACAAAATGCATTCAGTAGAGTGAAATTCATTCCCTATCTTAGCAGTTAGCTGAGAGGTTTGGTTCTTATTATATACCTTTGGTGGTTGAAGTGTCCTAGGTTCGAATCCCGACTAGTGGCAAAATATGTTTCATGTTATAGCTACTGAACAATATTTTTTAAAGCCCCTGTTGTCCCAGGGTCACTGGTAAACCATAAAATATGTCTTTTATCCCACACCCCAAGATGAAAATGCAAAGGGAGAGATACTATCTCTGCCTCCCATAGTCCATTCTCTTTCTCTTTTACTCTGTATTATCTTCTTTTTCTCGCTTACGGCAGGGGACAAGAACACCGCTACCATGCTAATTAGTGTGTTGTAAAAATCGACTAAACTGAGTGGAACTAGGAGAATGGGAATTATTCCCTTTGTACATTCATCCCGTGGAGAGTCAGAGCATACACGGGGATTCTGGAAGGAAAACTTCAACTAGAAGTTATAAGCTCCGATTCGGCCACCAATCATATAATGGTATTACGGCCTTTGGTTATACTGTTGGCTAATTTGCTGATTTACCTGTCTTTCAAAATCACTAGGCTAGTGATACGTTTCGGTGCCCCTATGCACCAGGAATCACTTTCATTCCAAGCAATTATTGTTTTGTCATTATAATGAAACATATAACTGCCCATACAAGGATTCGAGCACACAGATTGGGATGTGGGAGTAATATGAATTGAGGCAGTCAGTATACAGTATGTTCATTCCATACTCTAGCAGTTAAGAAAGGTTTCCTATTACTTTTAATTAGACCATCCGTGGTACAGTCGGTAATGCATTTAGTACATTGATGAATTGTCTTTGCATTGCATGTTCGAATTCTGCGATTATATTCTTAGTGGATCACATATAACCATTGGAATTAAATGAGAAAACAAGCCACGAGTGAAGTTAAGGAGTAAAATGAATAGATATTCAGTAGTGTGTTCATTCCCTAGCTCAGCAGATAGCAGAGAGGATTCCTATTTCTAATAAATCTGAGATGCAGACGGCGACGATGTTTACTATACTGATGGTTTGTCCTTGTGCTGTTAGTTAGAATTCTCTTCAAAGGTAGTTATATTTATCATGTTTAAATGTATTATAATATGTTTTCTTTCATGTTGTTATTGATTGCATACGTTGCTACTCGCATAATACATTCAATAGTTACAACACAATAGGTTTAGGGTTTTACTGGAGAACAACCAGTAAAAATATACAATTTTCTGTCCAGATTTCTGAGGTTTCCGGTATTTCGCCACGCGAAATTACACATCTCGTTGCGCAACATTTGGCTCCTGACAATGGCCCTTTTTATTTTGGAATGTGATGGATCACAGGGTTTGAATTAAACTAACTGGACAGGGAACAATACCTAGAACGCCTCCTGTACAGGGTACTTTTATTAGAATCAGAATTAGAGGAATCTTGCTTTATATATTTCTAAGTCTACTACTTTGCTCCCAAGACAAGTTAATTTCTGAACACTGGCTTGGTGAATTTTCCTCTCCCTGGCTGTATCCACCAACTGAGAGATGAGACCAGACGATGATACTTAGGACACTTTCTTAAAAGGCAAGTTCATCAGAAGTGGGCTATTGAGGAGTTTTATTTCTTTCTTCTTTTAAGTTTAATTTCCTTCCAACACAAGCTGGTACCAGTGGACAGAACTGAATATCTATTCTCCCTAACTGTACCATCCGATGATACATAAGACGAGGTGACCCCAAATAATGGAGAAGTTTATTAGAAGATAGCTTCAAGGAATCTTGCTTAATTTTATTTTTTTCAAGGCTACTTGCCACCAACATCCAAGCTGGTATCAGAAGACAGAGCTGTCATTCCATCTTCTACCTTATTGTATCAATCAATAAGGGAATAGGATGGAGAACTGAGAGGGAAGAAAACAGAAGGACGGGAAAGTATAATCTCGGAACAGAAGTAAAGGTGATAAAAAGGTTGGAATAGACTCCATTCCTATTCCCTAATTGCATCCATAGACTGAACTAAGGGACAACATTGATCTCAAATCTTATAGCAGGCAATTTCAGAAGGCTTTGAGGAATCTCACAATTTCTTTATCCAGGCTGCTACTACCCTCCCAAGACAAGATGATAGCGAGAGAGAAATGAAAATGCTTCATATCACTACCTGTGTCCACAGATGAGAAATGAGATTAAAAGACAAGGCGTCCAACACCCTATAAACCTGACAGTTTTATCTAGATTCCTGATTTGACAAACTGTATTATTTCATTTTAAGGTTACTTTCTTCCTAAGTCAAGATGGTTTTATATAAACATATGCAACTGTCGCAATCCACCTTATAAGAGGGATAGCCGAGTCAAAGCATTCAAATTCACCAGACGCTAAACACCTCACAATCACACCTCTTAGCTCCGTAGGTGATAAAGCGTTGCCACAGTTACCGTCAACTCTGCTTGGATCATCCACTGGGTACCTGGGCAATGATCTATCTGCCATGGAGGAACGACAGCCGCAGCTGGTTCACCCCCATCGCTTCATCTCCTGGCAACCCCCACCCCACCCTTGCAGTTTGCTGTGCTGGCAGGTGCGAGAAATCCCTTGGCCCTCGTCACCTGTACATAATCTTTCTCCGCTCATTCTGGAGATGTGGGAGGGAGAGTAGTGGCTTCTGTAGTCTCCTTGTAACTGCCAACTCAGCGTGTGCAACGATTATATTAGTGGATATATGATAATCCCTCCTTTCCCTATGTTCACAAGATAAGAGAAGATAATGTGGGTCAGTGCCTACATTACCTCCCTCATTAGGCAAGTTTTTTAAACGTGGAATTTTATGAACATTATGTATTATGTTATTAAAGAGAATTCCCTAGCTACGATAAGCTAATATAAGCTAATGGAAATGGCAGTCCCTCTCTCCTTGACTGCATCCACATATGATAGCTGAAATAAGGATAATACAGAGGACTGTATCCACACATGAAAGCCGAAAAGCTGAGACATTGATAATGTAGAGAATTATATGCCTAAACTCAGCTAAAGATGGTGGCTGTCATATTTATGTATTTGTTCGCTTTTGTTTTTTTGTATGAAAATAGATATTACCTAACCCAAATTTAATAATACCAGCAATTCAACGTACTTTATTAATCTTTTCTCTATTCTGGAATTCAGAAATAACTGGAATCCCATTCCCGGAATCCTAAATAATGGTTTAAATAATCTCTGTATCGCCCCGATCGGATCAAAATACGCACAACCAGCAACAGCAACAGGTAATAATTAAGGAAATTACGCATATATCTGATCTCTGCGTGCGTGCGTGCATGCGTGTGTTTATATATAGGGTGGAGTGCGTTCATGTTGCGTATATTTCCGCACAGACTTTCATGTATGTGAGTGCAGATAGCGAACTACTATATATAGGTTATCAACACCAGTTGAGGATATTTTCATTATTTTTTGCTGGATAGTACGGCACTTAATTACAGGTATGATTATCTAAATTTTATTTTTTTATATGCGAGTGACGCCGGGACAGGCCAAGGAAATTACCTTCACTGGGCCTGGGCACGGGAAAATATTGAGGAGAAAAGTAGAAGCTCAAGGACAAGGAAGAAGTAAGAATGATAAACAATAAGAATATGACAGTTTGAAATAATAGCCAAAGTAATGAAGAAATAGAAATATGATAGTAGTGAAGTGACTGTGTTGAACTGGGTTCGAATGAATGTGTGTGCTCTGACTCGGCCACACCATTTACAAGCGGGATTTCGGCCATTATTGAAATTGTGTGTGCACCAAATAGTGAGCTCAAAGAACACGAGTTTTAAGCCTCTTCTTTTTTAAAAAGTTACAAGTCCACCGAGTCACTCTGGAAATGTGGAGGGGAGAGTAGTGGCTTCCGTAGTCTCCTTGTAACTGCCAACTCAGCAGGTATAACGATTATACAAATGGATATGACAGGCAAATGTGGAACCAGTTTCAATACTACTACTACTACTACTACTACTACTACTACTACTACTACTACTACTATACTACTAATAATAATAATAATAATAATAATAATAATAACAATAATAATAATAATAACCAATAATAATAATAATAATAATGAGAATAAGCAACCACATTAACGTGGACTACAAATGAAAGTAGTCCAAAAACCTAAAAAGGATGTATATATATATATATATATATATATATATATATATATATATATATATATATATATATATATATATATATATAATTATTATTATTTTTATTTTTTTTATCCCGACCGGGAAGAATCTGGGACTTATAATTACTAAGCCAAAGCGGTACCAACTACACCACAGAAGATCTTAAAAGGGAAACAGACCTTACAGATTATATCTGCTATATTAGGAATGAACGCATTCTAACTAAATGCCACTATGATCATTTTACAGTTTCCCCCAACCTCACCCGTGGTTCCATTTTCGCATATAATTCAACTCCCAATATCATTCGGGACCAACAATAACAAATAAGCACATTACCATACGTGAAAACATGAATCATTTTTACCCCGATCGGAACTTGAACCTAGGACTTATAATTACTTAGCCAAGGCGCTACCAACTACACCACAGAAGGTCTTAAAAGGGACACAGACCTTACAGCTTATATCTGTGGTGTATTATGATTATTGATTATTATTATTATTATTATTATTATTATTATTATTATTATTATTATTATTATTATTATTATTATTATTATTTTCATTATTATTATTATTATACTTATTATTTTTATTATCATTATTATTTTATTATTATAATTATCATACTACTACTATTATTACCATTATTATTATTATTATTATTATTATTATTATTATTATTATTATTATTATTATTATTATTATCATCAATATTATTATTATACTTATTATTATTATTGCTATTATTATTATTATTATTATTATTATTATTATTATTATTATTATTATTATTATTATTATTATTATTATACTTATTATTATTATTAATAATATTATTATTATTATTATTATTAATATTATTATTATTATTATTATTATACTTATTATTTTTATTATTATTATTATTATTATTATTATTATTATTATTATTATTATTATTATTATCATTATTATTATCATTATCATTATTATTATCATTATACTTATTATTATTATTACTATTATTATTATTATTATTATTAGTAGTAGTAGTAGTAGTACATACATATACCTTGGCTGTTTCCCCCTTTAATTGGGGGGTAGCCGACATCAAAAAAGGAAAACAGTTTGGGGAGAAGTTATTCTCCCCTCTACTCCCCCTCTTCTTTGACGTCTCACAGGAGGTTGGGGCAAGGGGGCGATTCCTAGTCCCCCCGCCCCGTCCACTTTTAGTCGCCTTTTACGACAAGCAGGGAATACGGTGAGGCTATTCTTTGATATTGTGCCCGCCCCAGAGGGCACAGGATATATATATATATATATATATATATATATATATATATATATATATATATATATATATATATATATATATATATATATATATATATATATATATATATATATATAATTATAATAATAATAAAAATAATAATAATAATAATAATAATAATAATAATAATAAAAATAATAATAATAATAATAATAATAATAATAATAAAAATAATAATAATAATAATAATAATAATAATAATAATTATAATAATAATAAAAACAATAATAATAATAATAATAATAATAATAATAATAATAATAATAATAATAATAATAATAATAATAATAATAATAATAATAATAAATAAAAATAATAATAATAAAAATAATAATAATAATAATAATAATAATTTTAATAATAATAAAAATGATAGTAGTACTAATAATAATAATAGTAATAATTTTAATAAAAATAAATATAAAAATAATAATAATAATAATAATAATATTGATGATGATGATAATAATAATAATAATAATAATAATAATAATAATAATAAAAATAATAATAATAATAATAATATTAATAATAATGATAATAACAATAATAATAATAAGTAGTAGTAGTATTATTAGTATTATTAGTATTATTATTGTTATTATTATTATTATTATTATTATTATTATTATTATTATTATTATTATTATTATTATTATTATTATTATTATTATAATACTTATTATTATTATTATTATCATTATTATCATACTTATTATAATTATTATTATTATTATTATTATTATTATTATTATTATTATTATTATTATTATTATTATTATTATTAGTTTATAAGGGTGTGTGAGAGGGACGAAAACTGCGGGTGAATGTTGGTAAAAGTAATTTCATAAGAAGCACGAGGATTGTTGATGTTAGGGAAGGTTGAGAATTTTGAGTCTCTGGCGTCACACGTAGCAGTGAATGGAAGAGAGGATGCGGAGGTAAACCATAGGGTGAAGGAAGCGAGCGAATGTTTAGGTGCGATGAAAAGTGTGATGATATATATTTATGTAAGAATGAATGCGAAGAGAAGAATATATGAAGGAGTACTTGTGCTTACGGCACTGTATGGCACTGAGACTTGAAATCCAATAGAGGAAGAATAGAAGAAGTTGAAGGTAATGGAGATGAGGTGTTTGAGAAGTATAATAGGTGTTTAGAGAACAGATAGAGTGAAAAATGAGGAGGAGAGGCAGAGAATGGGTTACTGGAAGAAAGCTGTAGGATAAGTGAGACCAGAAACTGCTGAGATGGCCTGGACATATGGAAAGAATGAATGATGAACAACTAGCAAAGAAAGTGCAGAAAGCAAAAGTAAGTGGAGTAAGGCCGAAAGGAAGACCTAGAATGAGATGGATGAGGCGAAAATTTGCATTGGATGCACGTGGTATGACAGTGGAGCAGGGAAGAGACAGTTCAATATATACATATGAGTATTGAGAGATTGTGAATCTCTCACAGTAAACTGAGAGAGTTTGGTGTGGGAGTTGTTATCGTGTGGAGTAGTGTTGGAGGTAAACCTGCTAAGGCTGTCGGGTCTCAAGGCAGAATATCTTACTTTCTTACTGTGTGGATGACCCAAACAGTGTAGTGTGATGGGGGAATGTCGTCAACCGTTTATCCCCAAAGAGCTAAGAGGAGTGACTGGCGTTAATTGGCATCTGATGAATAAGTGTGTACTTTGGCTTGGCCACCCACTAACGTGGGGCCACTGTGTCTGTACGTATGTATATGCATTTATATATGTATGTATGTATGTATGTATGTATGTATGTATGAATAATTTCTACAATTATTAAAAAGTCACTACAAAGAGCAGCATTATTTCCAATATTATAGGTAATAATAATATTAATAATAATAATAATAATAATAATAATAATAATAATAATAATAATAATAATAATAATAATAATAATAATAATAATAATAATAATAATAATAATAATAATAACAACAACAACAAGAACAACAACAATAATAATAATAATAATAATAATAATAATAATAATAATAATAATAATAATAATAATAATAATAATAATAATAATAATAATAATAATATATAATAATAATAATAATAATAATAATAACAATGAACATAAATACTTTGAATGCTTTAAAAAAAAACTGTAGTAGTAGTAGTAGTAGTACTAGTAGTATGCCATAGGGCTTTCTGGCCTCCTGAACAAATCTGAATGTGAGACTATATTGATGATGTGTAGGATGTTGAGTGTCAAGAACATAGAGGAGTTGTGGGGCAGACTCAAATATACAAGTTCCATACTTAAATACAAGTAGTATATTCAGATAAATTGCAACAAGCACCAGTTACATCTGAGTCTATATATATATATATATATATATATATATATAATATATATATATATATATATATATATATATATATATATATATATATATGAATCATTTTTTTTACCCCGACCGGAACTCGAACCTAGGAGTTATAATTACTAAGTCAAGGCGCTACCAACTACACACCACAGAAGGTTAAAAGGAATCCAACCTTATAGCTTATATCTGCTATACTTAGGAATGAACGCATTCTATCTGAATGCCACTATCTTCATATTACCGATTCCCCAACCTCACTCGTGGCTTTATTTTCGCATTTAATTTAATTCCCAATCTCATTCGGGTCATACAATAACCAAATAAGCACATTACATATGTGAAAAGATGAATCATTTTTTTACCCCGACCGAGACTCGAACCTAGGACTTATAATTACTAAGTCAAGGCGCTCCCAACTACACACTACAGAAGGTTAAAAGGAATCCAACCTTATAGCTTATATCTGCTATACTTAGGAATGAACGCATTCTATCTGAATGCCACTATCTTCATATTACAGATTCCCCAACCTCACTCGTGGCTTCATTTTCGCATTTAATTCAATTCCCAATCTCATTCGGGTCATACAATAACCAAATAAGCGCATTGCATATGTGAAAACATAAATAATTTTTTTACCACGACCGGGACTCGAACCTAGGACTTATAATTACTAAATCAAGGCGCTACCAACTACACACCACAGAAGGTTAAAAGGAATCCAACCTTATAGCTTATATCTGCTATACTTAGGAGTGAACGCATTCTATCTGAATGCCAGATTCCCCAACCTCACTCGTGGCTTCATTTTCGCATTTACTTCAATTCCCAATCTCATTCGGGTCATACAATAACCAAATAAGCACATTACATATGTGAAAAGATGAATCATTTTTTTACCCCGACCGAGACTCGAACCTAAGACTTATAATTACTAAGTCAAGGCGCTACCAACTACACACCACAGAAGGTTAAAAGGAATCCAACCTTATAGCTTATATCTGCTATACTTAGGAATGAATGCATTCATTCCCCAACCTCACTCGTGGCTTCATTTTCGCATTTAATTCAATTCCCAATCTCATTCGGGTTATACAATAACCAAATAAGCCCATTACATATGTGAAAACATGAAGCATTTACCCCGACCGGGACTCGTACCTAGGACTTATAATTACTAAGTCAAGGCGCTACCAACTACACACTACAGAAGGTTAAAAGGAATCCAACCTTATAGCTTATATCTGCTACACTTAGGAATGAACGCATTCTATCTGAATGCCACTATCTTCATATTACAGATTTCCCAACCTCACTCGTGGCTTCATTTTCGCATATAATTCAATTCCCAAACTCATTCGGGTCATACAATAACCAAATAAGCACATTACATATGTGAAAACATGAATCTTTTTTTACCCCGACCGGGACTCGAACCTAAGACTTATAATTACTAAGTCAAGACGCTACCAACTACACTCCCAAGAAGGTTAAAAGGAATCCAACCTTGACTTAGTAATTATAAGACCTAGGTTCGAGTCTCGGTCGTGGGAAAAAAAATTATTCATGTTTTCACATATGTAATGTGCTTATTTGGTTATTGTATGACCCGAATGAGATTGGGAATTGAATTAAATGCGAAAATGAAGCCACAAGTGAGGTTGGGGAATCTATAATATGAACATAGTGGCATTTAGATAGAATGCATTCATTCCTAGGTATAGCAGATATAAGCTATAAGGTTGGATTCCTTTTTACCTTCTGTGGTGTGTAGTTGGTAGTGCCTTGACTCAGTAACTATAAGTCCTAGGTTCGAGTCCCAGTTGGGGTAAAAAAAGATTCATGTTTTCACATATGTAATGTGCTTATTTGGTTATTGTATGACCCGAATGAGATTTGGAATTGAATTAAATGCGAAAATGAAGCCACGAGTGAGGTTGGGGAATCTGTAATATGAAGATATTGGCATTCAGAGAGGATGCGTTCATTCCTAAGTATAGCAGATATAAGCTATAAGGTTGGATTCCTTTTAACCTTCTGTGGTGTGTAGTTGGTAGCGCCTTGACTTAGTAATTATAAGTCTTAGGTTCGAGTACTGTTTGGGGTAAAAAAATTATTCATGTTTTCACATATGTAATGTGCTTTTATTGGATATATATATATATATATATATATATATATATATATATATATATATATATATATATATATATATATATATATATATATATATATATATATATATATATATATATAACTGATATATCTGAACTGGGGAAAGTATCATCAGGAAAATGTAGTTGGATCACAAGAATTCAAGGCTGAGTTTGTCCAGGCAAGGAAGAGTAACTTACTGGGCTAAAGACGTTCACATACTGAGCGAAATGGTCAAACCAGAACCTCATATGGCACACACTGCCTTTATAAATGGCGTGATATATAAGTGAGCCTACATATCAAGATAAATATTTGACAGTGATGTAGCGAAGTCCATTTGAGATCAGTTTTAGAAATTAATTCACTCCAGCTCTGTCAACAGGGGAAACGTTTACTGATGCTGAAGGGGACATGCTTTCTTTGCCAAGATTTTACCTGGAAACAATATCCTGAATAAAGAACTCTCTCTAAGTATTAAAACCTCGTATGACTGATTTCACCACTGGCAAATTTGATTCAAGCAAAAGTCATGTCAGTGGATATAAATAAATTTGATATGCAAAATACAGGAATCCAAAGCTCCTGGAGTTATAATAGCGAGCATCTGGGGCAACTTTACAGGCTGCTATTACAAGTGCCTTCTAAGATGGAAACGTACTCTCAACTGCTTCAGGAGGGGAGAACCTCTAACTGGCTCACAAATTTAACAATCAAGGCAAAATTATTAAGTTTTAAAAAATAATACAAATGTCACATCTCAGTGGAATGGAGGACTAATATAGGGCATACAAGACATGTTCTCACGTGGAAAACTTATTGATGAGGATCATGCTATGTCATAGCCTATGGGAGGATTCGTGCAGATGAAACATAGTGAGGTGCGGGATATAACTGTAAGGGTGTCAGAAAAGATCTGCAAGGCTATTGCAGAAAAGCTTGTCTTTCAACCAATTACATGAGGAGCAATGTCTAGGAAGACAGCTAGGAGGTCAAATGAGATATGAGTTGACACAAGTGTCAAAGGGTTCTGGCTAAGTGGTTGGAGTGCCTCAATTGGTATTAGAATATTCTAATCCCCTACCATCAAGCATTTGAAACCGTCCACTAAAAGTTCAGGAAGAAAAAGACAGGCCATTATTTTAAGCTTCTATGACTATTTACCGCTTTGGTGCTTACGACACCTTGTGAAATGGGACAGTGAAACAGAATCATCTATTCAGAAATTTGCTAAAGTCATGGCGGAGAAAGCTCAAGACTTCAAGGGCTTCTTTAGTGAAAGATTGCAATGCTGACTCTCTTCATTTGCTCCCGTGGGATGACGTCCCACATCTTGGATATGTAATTATGAATAAGACTATATGTAAATGTTTAATGAATAAACATGAAGAAAAAATAAATTATTAAGGAAAACAGTTTATAGAAAGTGGTGTTAGGAGAGGTTTTCCATTTAGTTTCAAATCTAAAGAACAATACCCATAAATAACCATACTAGAAACATATTTGAGCTAGGAAAAGGTACTTTCGTCAGTTAGTAGTAGTAGTAGTAGTAATAGTAGTCTGTTTTGTTGTGAAAGATTACTGTAATCTATTAGTAATTATATCTTTATTCCTATTTCAGAAGCTAAGAAAGAGTCGACCAACAATCATGAACAAACTTTTGGTATTGTTGTTGGGAGCAACTTTCGCTTCTACAGTCGTCGCTCATCCTCATTCCCGTCACCATAATGGAGGAGGTAAGCTAATGGAGGATAATTTATCTATCTATCTATCTATCTATCTATATGCCATTTAACGTTTCAAGTGGCATGTGCCTTCCAACAGATTCTGTTTATCTGTTACTACATATAATGACCTATGAGCATTTCTCATCTCTCCTTGTGTATCTCTCATTCGTTTTTTCTACCTATCTATCTATCTATCTAAATATTTATCATTAAATATACTGTTTCCTTGCTTTGAATTCATATATCTTTAATCTTTTGCAGTAGCATAGCACTTTGTGTATATATATATATATATATATATATATATATATATATATATATATATATATATATATATATAAAATATATATATATATATATATATATATATATATATATATATATATATATATATATATATATATATATATATCATTAGTAGATTTTACAGTTGAGCACATATTTGAAATACATATATTATGACTTCATTAAGTTCTATTTCCCCCCAACACTATTTGGGTCATCGGTAGTGTAATAATAATACTTTATTTCCATTTCAATACAATGGGTATTCGTCAGCCAGGGTAAGCCCCAACCCCCACTGTGGTGTCCACCCACAGCAGTTCCTGCCAGTAAACAGCTTAAACTCTCGGTCTTGGACGGGAACCGATCTTTCGACCTCATGAATGCGAAGCCAGCGCGTTACCACTGTACTAGCCAGCAGGCTAGTACAGTATGTGCAAAGTTCTATTACAGCCATAATTGGCATACCAATAGGGTTTCATCTCGAGAATGGGTGTGTGCTTTGGCTAGGTATTCACTTGTTTGGATACCCTGGGTAATAAAAGAGAGAATATCTGCTCTGGTCTCGTATTATTTCATTGTGGTCTGGTTTGAATTTGAAAACTGCAACTGTCAAATTTTTCATTTCTAACTTATGAAAATTACTTAAGGAAACCACAATGGCAGTAATTTACAATATAGTGTCAGTAAAAATTAAATTTTGACGAATTTTCCGGAGGACTTCATTATATACGTCCTGTTCAAATAAAATCAAGTTCCAGCTAGGAATTCCTAAGTACGCTCTCTCTCTCTCTCTCTCTCTCTCTCTCTCTCTCTCTCTCTCTCTCTCTCTCTCTCTCTCTCTCTCTCTCTCTCTCTCTCTCTATCTATCTATCTATCTATCTATCTATCTATCTATCTATCTATCTATCTATCTATCTATCCATCCATCCATCCATCCATCCATCCATCATTCCATCCATCCACCGACCGACCGACCGACCGACCGACCGACAGACCGACCGATCTATCTATCTATCTATCTATCTATCTAAATATACAAAGGTATGTGGATGAAGTCTTACAAATGCTTAATTTTTCTTTCATCCTTGAAACTCCAAAGGCATTTTTCATATTGAAAAGACAATGATAAAATGATAAGAAGATTTTTATATATCTTTGCTAAACATAAACTGCATCAGTGTCATCAACCCCACTGAACAGTGTCATGTAACTCATCAAAAGAGATTTTCATACATCACTGTTAAAGACGACCTAAGCAAAACATGAACCCCGTAAAAGAGAAACCGCGTTAGAGATGAACCGTGTTAAAAGACGAAGTACGTAAAAGACGAAACGTGTTAAGTATGAACTGGGTTAAAGATGAGCCTCGCTGAGGACAAACCGCGTGAAAGATTAGCCAAGTGAAAAATGAACCACATATGCTTCATCAACCTCGATAAACACTTTTTATATAACCTTGTCAAGGATCATAAGGCTCTTTCATAACACCAGTTCCTCTTCACGCTTAAATAAGTCCATAATCCATCTTTGTCTTTTACACAGAATGCATGGAAATGCGCACAACGATCCGTGGCAGCCGCAGCCTGTGGTTCAGTGATGAGCTGGAATGTATGGATGATATCGAACCCTCCAGAGATGAAGCAGAGGCTAGGAAAATCTGCAAAGGGAAAGTAAGTTAGATGGATTGACTCAAAGAAAGTCTTTCAACATTATGGCAACTGGAGATAGTTAAAATTCTGGCCCTAGGTTCGATCCTGGCCTGGGGTTGGATTAGCTTTCACTTTTTTATGTCGTTACCGGTTAAACTGTACAATAAATTGGGTGATCGGTGATTTCCCATAGGTCTACCTGATTATTCAGCCATTGCCTGGAGATCACAGGGTCCATGTGATTGGGGAGGGGGTTGTGCCCTTTTGCCTCTGCTATTCCTTAAAGATCTTTAAAAAAAAATTAAAAATAAAAGTCTACAGAGGGAAAGTCAGTTAGATGGATTCAAATGAAAGTCTAAGGAGCTCGTGAGATAGAGTACATAAGGCCTTATTATATTACTGAGTAGAGCTAAAGTGATCTGTGTTAATTAGAAAAATAAGTCAAGCACAATTGGTTTGCATTAGCTACTGAGCATTTCGAGGTCTAACGCGTCTTGAGCTAGTTTATGACGCTAATTAGGGCTAATGTGCATTGGATACAGTAATTAGAATAACGGGAAGATTTTCAGCCTTCATGACAAGAAAAGCCTAAGAAGTCTGGATAAGGAGACTAGGTTAAATTTACTTAATGAAAGTTTGTCCAACACGAATTGGCAGTTGGCTCATAAACCTAGACGGTGCAAATATTCTAATATAGGAGTATAGATTTGATATTGGCCCGATTTCTTAAACAGTGTAAACCTAGGATACCATATTGTTAATAGCTAGACA
>JAXCGZ010003778.1:140000-147500 GCA_037179515.1 Halocaridina rubra | reverse complement strand
AATTCTTTACAGATCTCTTCATCCGTCTCAGTGATGCTTCCATCCGCTCTCTTTAGCCTGTGTGTGTGTGTGTATGTGTGTGTGTGTGTGTGTGTGTGTGTGTGTGTGTGTGTGTGTGTGTGTGTGTGTGTGTGTGTGTGTGTGTAAGTGTATATGTGAGTGTGTGTATGTGATTACCTAATTGTGATTACCTAATTGTGTTTACGGGAAAGAGCCCAAAGCTCGTATCTTCCCGTCTCCTGATCGGTTCCATTTTTAGACTTAGTGATACTTATCATACCTGTCCTTAAAACTATGGATTGAGGTAGCATTAACTACCTCCTCGCTTAGCGAATTCCAATTATCAACTACTCTTACACTGAAAAAGTATTTCCTTACATCCTGCAAACAAGTTTTCTTCCGAAGCTTCAAACTATGACCTCTAGTTCTAGAGCCAGCCATATCGAAATATCGATCCCTATCCACTCTATCATAACCATGAAGGAATTTAAAGACTGTCACCATATCCCCCCTTACTCTTCTAGCTTCGAGTGATGGCAAGTCTAATTCCCTCAGCCTCTCATCATAACCGAGATTGCGTATTTCTGGCACCAGTTTCGTGGCATGTCTTTGAACTTTTTCAAGCTTAGCTATGTGCTTTTTCAAGTGCGGATTCCAAAAGGGGGCTGCATATTCGAGTTTTGGCCTCACATAGGTTACATAAATATTTCTGAACATTTCCTTGTCCATGTGCCTGAAGGCTACCCTTACATTTGATAAGAATGCATATGCTGCCCTTACTACGCCATTTATATGTATTTCTGGAGACAAATCTGCCAATATGTTTACTCCTAGATCTCTCTCATTTTCTGTCTCCTGAAGTTGTACTCCAGCCACCGAGTAGTCAAGCTTGGGCCTTCTTGCACTTGTACCCATTCTCATTACCTTACATTTTGAGGTATTGAATTTCATTAGCCACTTTTCTGACCACTCATGCAGATTATTTAGATCCTCCTGAAGTTCTCTACCATTGTTCTCGTTTTTTACTTTCTTCACAATCTTTGCATCATCTGCAAACATATTCATGAATGAATTTACAGACTCTGGTAGGTCATTTACATATACAAGGAACAAAAGTGGCCCTAAAACTGAACCCTGTGGAACTCCACTACTAACTCTTCTCCATTCAGACACTGAGTGTCTTACTCTAACCCTCTGTTCCCTTCCTTCTAAGTAAGTTTTTATCCATTCCAAGACATTTCCACCTATTCTAGCCATTGATTGTGTGTGAGCGCGCGCACATGCGTGAGTGTCAGATTGAATACACACGTATTCTACTTACTTTTATTTGCCTTGACGTATTTGCGTGATTACCTAATTGATTACCTAATTGTGTTTACGGGAAAGAGCCCAAAGCTCGTATCTTCCCGTCTCCTGATCGGTTCCATTTTAGACTTAGTCATACTTATCATACCTGTCCTTAAAACTATGGATTGAGATACCATTAACTACCTCCTCGCTTAGCCAATTCCAATTATCAACTACTCTTACACTGAAAAAGTATTTCCTTACATCCTGCAAAGAAGTTTTCTTACCAAGCTTCAAACTATGACCTCTAGTTCTAGAGCCAGCCATATCGAAATATCGATCCCTATCCACTCTATCATAACCATGAAGGAATTTAAAGACTGTCACCATATCCCCCCTTACTCTTCTAGCTTCGAGTGATGGTAAGTCTAATTCCCTCAGCCTCTCATCATAACTGAGATTGCGTATTTCTGGCATCAGTTTCGTGGCATGTCTTTGAACTTTTTCAAGCTTAGCTATGTGCTTTTTCAAGTGCGGATTCCAAAAGGGGGCTGCATATTCGAGTTTTGGCCTCACATAGGTTACAGAAATATTTCTGAACATTTCCTTGTCCATGTGCCTGAAGGCTACCCTTACATTTGATAAGAATGCATATGCTGCCCTTACTATGCCATTTATATGTATTTCTGGAGACAAATCTGCCAGTATGTTTACTCCTAGATCTCTCTCATTTTCTGTCTCTTGAAGTTGTACTCCAGCCACCGAGTAGTCAAGCTTGGGCCTTCTTGCACTTGTACCCATTCTCATTACCTTACATTTTGAAGTATTGAATTTCATTAGCCACTTTTCTGACCACTCATGCAGATTATTTAGATCCTCCTGAAGTTCTCTACCATTGTTCTCGTTTTTTACTTTCTTCACAATCTTTGCATCATCTGCAAACATATTCATGAATGAATTTACAGACTCTGTTAGGTCATTTACATATACAAGGAACAAAAGTGGCCCTAAAACTGAACCCTGTGGAACTCCACTACTAACTCTTCTCCATTCAGACACTGAGTGTCTTACTCTAACCCTCTGTTCCCTTCCTTCTAAGTAAGTTTTTATCCATTCCAAAACATTTCCACCTATTCTAGCCATTGATTGCAGCTTCCTAATAAGTCTCCCATGTGGAACAGTGTCAAACGCTTTCTGGAAGTCTAGGAATATGCAATCTGCCCAGCCCTCTCTTTCCTGTAAGATTTGGCTTACCTCATCATAAAATTCTAATAAGTTTGTTACTGTTGATCTACCTTCTCTGAAGCCATGTTGCCTCACTGACAAAAAGTTGAAGGATTCCAAGTGAAGAGAGATATGTTTCCTTAGTAGTTTCTCCATAACTTTGCAAACTATGCTGGTCAAGGAAACTGGTCTATAGTTCAGAGCCGTATCCCTCCTTCCCTTTTTGAAGATAGGTATCACATTTGCTTGTTTCCAGCATCTTGGAATCTCCCCCGACTCCAGTGTCTCCTTAAATATGATACTTAGTGCCACTGATATTGTGTTTGCGCATTTTTTAAGCACATGAGGGGATATGTCATCGGGACCTGTAGCTTTATGAACATCTAAATCCATCAGCGCTTTGCATACCTCTGTCGCTGTAAGGTTGCTGTTCTCTAATACCGGCCCTTGAGCTTCTATCACTGCAATCTGAGGGGGTGGGGTAATTTCTACTGTAAATACTGACTGAAACTCCTTGTTCAATTCTTTGCAGATCTCTTCATCCGTCTCAGTGATGCTTCCATCCGCTCTCTTTAGCCTTAAAACCTGTTCTCTTACATATGTGTGCGTGTGAATATGTGTACATGAGTGTATTCATTTGCTTTCTACTTTCAATTGTCTTATCATAATTGAGTATGTAGGCAGGCGTGCATATTTGTGCGAATTCATGTGTATTTTCTAATTTTAATAACCTTAACAAAACTGTGTATATATGTGTGAGCCCATGTATGTGTAAATGTGTTAATTCATGCGTATGTATGAGTGTGTATTTTTCAGATGTGACGACTCAACGTGACCTATTTTATGCCAAGTGTATGGTGGAGAGACTGGACCTAATAACCAAGAATGAGTCACTTGACACAAACAAGCTACTCCAAAACGCAGTTAAAATGGATTCCTCAGACAGTGAAGTAAGTGTCTACATACTGTACCTACCTACCTACCTACCTACCCACCCACTCAAGTCTCAAAATACCATGTCTCAAATATCATTTGAACAGTATGTACGAAGCTTCTCCCATAGAGGTAACAGAACTCATTGCCAGAATTTATTTTTGGCAAAAGTTTCTTGAGGCCTCCATTGTCTGGCAATTAAGTATACACTGATGAAAAGAATTATCTAGCAAAAAGACAATGGTTCGTTAGAGCTGCTCCAATAAGGTCAAAAATATTTTCCAAGAGTTGGATCTAAACAACCAGTTTTTAAGGCTTCCCATTTCTCGGTGGGCTTGTCCATGAAGTCTGGTGATGTATTATAAAGACTGAGTATGTGTGGGAGGAGCTTTCTTTCTCTGTACACTCTCTTCACCGAAGATATTTGAGGCATGATGTCTTCAGACTTGTGAAAATTATGGAGTTCTCTTTAATGCTATGCCCATATACATACGAATATATATATATATATATATATATATATATATATATATATATATATATATATATATATATATATATATATATATATATATATATATATATATATATATATATATAAGTACAAACTGTTAGCATACAGCACAAATAGTAAGGAAGCCCATCAGTGAAACAAAACTTATAGCATTGTTTTATAAGTTTTGTTTCACTGATGGGCTTCCTTACTATCTATCTATCTATCTATCTATCTATATATATATATATATATATATATATATATATATATATATATATATATATATATATATATATATATATATACTGATTTAATAGAAAGATAGATAAGATAGATAGATAGTCTATCTAGCTGTCCGAAGGAAATTTGATGGTCTTAACGCCATTCCCACTGATAAGTGATTCTGGTCCTTAGCCAAAAACCTCTCGAAAAACTTCTGTGACTCAAGCTTTCCCCCTCTAATTCGTTCTGATGCTTCTATAGTTTGCTCTCCCACTGACAAAGCCACTCTCTTTGGCTCTTATTTTCTGCTAACACTTCCATAAGCGATTTCAGCGCACCTGCTCCTTGTGCTTTACCGCTCTCTAACCCTATGCCCTTCCTTATTCTTTATTCTCGCAAAGTCCATAAGGTTCTTCGCTCTTTAAATACAAACAAGGCATCCGGACATGATATTATCTCTGCAAGGTTCCTTAAGAAGTTTGCAGAAGAACTGGCTCCCGTGCTTTGCCGTCTTTTTTGCCTTATTCTCTCATCCAGCATCTATTTTTCTTCTTGGAAGCATGCTCTAGTGCAACCTGTTCCTAAGAAGGGCGGTTACTCTATTCCTTCCAACTACCGACCTATTGCCCTAATCTCTGCTATTGATAAAGTATTCGAAACTTTGCTAATCGCGCTTAACGAAACATACTGAATCAAACTTGCTTATATCCAATCACCAGTACAGCTTCCACAAGGCAAGCTCCACTCGCGGCCTCCTGTTGTATTTTACTCATGTATGGTCATCTTCTTTGAGGAACTAAGAGGATTTTTAAGTCATCGCCCTTGATATCACTAAGGCTTTTGATAGAGTCTGGCATAAGGCTCTGTTTGCCAGACTCCCTGCTTATGGCTTTACCAATTCTCTCTGTTCTCTGATTTCCAGTTTTCTTTCTGACTGCCTTATATCTGTAGGTGTTGACGGCACAACATCTAGCTCATTCCCTGTTACCAGTGGTGTTCCACAGGGCTCTGTTCTTTCACCTACTCTGTTCTTTTTCTTCATCAATGATCTTCTTGAGTCCTCATCCTCATCTCTTTTCCACACCTTTGCCGATGAGTTTACCCTTCATTTTTCCTCTGCTTTCTCTCTGTAACCTTCATCTGCTACTCGTGATCAGTCTTGTGTCACTCTTTTTTCTACTCTCAACTCTGGTTTACAGAAGGTATATGAGTAGGGCACCCAAAATTTAGTTAAATTTAACTTCCAAGTCAGTTTCTGGCTATATTTTTATCATCTTCTCCTAATATCCTTATTGTCTTCGAGACTAGCAAAATTTACCCTTTTAATTCCATTAACATTTTAGGATTCCAGATAGCCTCTAATTTGTCTTGTAGGAGTCATATAGTCCAATTTCTAAATCTGCATAAAAATTGGGGCTATATTTCGTTTTCACCAATACTTTTTTTCACTCCAATTACTTAAATTCTATAAAGGTATTATCCGTTCCTGCTTAGAATGCTGCTCACACATCTGGGGTGCTTCTTCATTTACTTATCTCCTTGATAGGGTTGAATCTAAGGAAGTCAGACTCATCAATGGCCTTTCTCTTACTTCTAATCTGAATTCTCTTTCTCTTTGCAGTAAGGTATCATCCCTTTCTCTTTTCTATCGCTACTACTTCCATCGCTGCTCTGATGAGTTGGCGAGTTTAATCCCTCCCCAACTGCCGAGGATGCGTAGCACTCGCCAAGTGGCCTTGCTTCACAGATACTACGTGGAGATTTGTGGCTCGTGGATTGGTCCATGCAGCGACTGCTTCTTTCCATTCACCTCCAGACTCTGGAACTTTCTTCCTCCTTCTGTCTCTCCTAATTCTTACATCATATCTTCCTTCAAAAAACGGATCTATCGTCATTTCAGGGCCTAATCCTGTCATATCTCTAGGTCCTCAATACTTCAACTATTCATTCAGCCTGTCCTTTCCCTGCTGTGTTTCATTCCATTATTTCTACCTTGTCCTTAAACTTCTATTTTTTCTTCGTCTTTATTTTTTCTTACTGCTCGGGCTTGTTGAGGGCAATATTCTTGCCTGTCCCGGGGTCACACTCATAAAAAAAGATAGATATAGATACATGGATCAATTTAACAGTCATTTTTTTTTATATTCACCAGGATCTTATGCATATGCATACATGGATGAGGATTTGCATCGCAGAATTCAACAGAAGTCTTCCAATTAATTCTACAAATTCTACTCTAACGGCGAATACAACATTAGCTGAGAATTCTACAACGGCTGTAAATGCCAGAAATTCGACTCCTGCGGCATTGGTATGTGTGTGCGCGCACACACACGCATGCATGCACGCACGCACACACACAAACACACAGACATACATACATACATGACTTAACATATCTACTTATATAACTATTTATAATACAAATATACACATACACAGGTAATTACAATGCTTACATATATACATACATAAACACATACATTTATCCATGCAAACACACATACAAACACACAAATATGCTTCCACACATACATAGTAATTTAATTAATTTTCATGATTCAGTACATGCACTATGTAAAAAAAAAATACAAGACAGCAAAATCAATTAATTACATTATTTTCAATTAGCAATTTAAGAATATGAGAAATTAAAATGACAATTTCATAGATATTAAATATCATATTAGCAGCTTTTGGAAAAAAAAAGCAATATAGAAATTCCTTGGATATTAGATTAGAAAAAAGTAATGTAGCAATTTTGCAGGTTAATTAATGTTTTTATGTGCAATTTGTTTATGAAATAATAATGCAGCAGTTACATGAACATTCATATTTCCAGGAGAAATTTATGGCTGTCAAAAAGCAGCAATTTCTCGGATTTTATGATTTTACTTCTTTTTTCTATTAGCTATTAATGTGCAAGAAATAATGCAGCAATTTATGAGCAAAAGACTGAATCCAGAAACTGATGAAGGCACATTGCAGAAATTAATCTTTTTAAGCAATTTATCAGTATGAAAAAATGCCAGCACTTTTATATATTTTTTTTTCTCAATAATTCATGAACATGCAAAATAACCGCAATTTCAAGTTTTTATCAGCAATTTATGAAAATGATAAAATAATAATTTCATGTTTTTATTATTAGTGTTTCATGGTCATATAAAAAATAAAAGCAATTTCATGTTTTACTAGCAATTCACGAGTATAAAAGTACAGCAATTTTATGTTTTAATAATTAGTAATTCATGAACATGAAATAATCATAGCAATTTTATATTTTATTAAATCAGCAATTTATTAGCAATAAAAAAAGATAACATCAATTTCACGTT
>JAXCGZ010003778.1:92500-135000 GCA_037179515.1 Halocaridina rubra | reverse complement strand
TATATTCCCTTGAGAAAATTAATAGGTCCACTACTGGTGGCTATAATGGATTGTTAGTGTGCTATAGGTTCAAATCCTGGTTAGCCAGAGAATAGGATATTCATGAAAGCTAATAGATATAATGATAATTACAGATTATGTTGGAATCGACAGCCTGCACTATCGAAAAGATGAACTGGTCTACACCTGAGAGAGGTCTTAATATATCGACTTATAGAAATTACGTGGCTAATTTCAGCGGATGGAACGAGATTCCAAAGGTATGATTTTTAACTAGAAGTCTTGCACACACACACACGAACGCACGCACGCACACACACAATGAGGTAATTACACACACAAAGGCCCCAATCCCCTTAGCAAGAGGGATGATATAATCACTGCACACAGTCATTCACCAACAAACTCACACACACAAACGCACACACACCTATAATAAGTCAGGAGACGGGAAGTTACGAGCATTGGGCTCTTTCCCGTAAGCACAATTAGGTAATTACACACCCATACAATGATTGATTGACAATTTCCATAACTAAACTGGGCGACATGGCCGAGTAACGTGGGCTCCTCTCTCTCCAGATATTAATGCACATGCTTTCTTCCTGTGGGACATGTGGAAGAAGTGTGTTCGTACTCTACGAAGATCACAGACACGTGTCAAAAGTTATGGTTCACCCTGTATCAAAATGATCTTGAAATTATGAAGACAATTATAAAATTACCAAATTACAGAGTACCAAATCACCATTTTTTTTTTAAAGATAATGATGACTAAGACTTATTTTTTCTACTCTGGGTTCTTGATAAAACTAACCTCTATCATGACGACAATTATAAAACTTCAACCATCCAGGTTAGGAAACAGAGACAGATCTTTTTTTCTTCTTCTGTTTTTCAGGTTTTGGAAAATTTAACCGTTGCCATGACGACTCATAAAATTTTAACCAACTAGGTTGAAAAGATACTGAGGGTCAGGTCTTAAAAAAAACAGCATGATGATAAAAATAAAACTTTAACCAACCAGGTTGACAAGATTCTAAAGGTATGTTATTTTCCAGGTCTTGGAGAAACTAAGCGTTGCCATGAATACCTGTGTCAGTAATTATACAGGCGACATATACACCCAAGTGTATAACTGGATCTTCTGTTTCAAACCCGCTGTAATTCAAACGTGTGGATTCAAAAGTAAGTTTCATTAATATATTGGTTTTCAGATGAGTAAAATATACACAGAGATGAACATATATATCCAAAAAGAAGAGCAAATATACCCACATAGAGCAAATATATCCATACAGAATAGTAAATATATCCACAGAGAAGACAAATATATCCACTCGGAAGAACAAATATATCCACAAAAGAAGAGCAAATAAGCCCACACAGAAGAGCAAATATATTCACACAGGAAGGCAACTATATCCACACAGAAAGGCAAATATAAATATATCTACACAGACAAGCAAATATACCCACACAGAGGAACAAATATATCATCACAGAATAATAAATATATCCAAACAGAAGAGCAAATATATCTACACGGACGAGAGTATATATCCACAAAGAGGAGCAAATATATCCACAAAGACAAATATCCACACAGAATTGTAAATACATCCACGTAGAGGAGCCTATATATGCACACGGGAGAGCAAATATATCCACACAAAAGGGCTCTATGTTCAATACCAGAAGATGTATTCGAGATCAATTTAAGGTGCATGACCTGTGATTGAAGTTAGGTTAAGTACATATTAGTTAAGGTAAAATATGGTAATGTTAGGTTAAGTTAAATTAATTTAACCTAACCTTAATCCCAGATAAAGTGCAAATATATACTACGATGGGTGCCTATTCTGAGATTGATCAGAGAAATATATCTACAGAGAAGATAAAATATATTCAAACAGAATAGCATATATATCCGCACTGAAGATCAAATATATCCACACAGGATAGCAAATGCATACACACACAAGAGCAAATGTATACATGGAGAGGAGCAAATATATCCATATAGAATAGCATATATATCCACATAGAAAAGCAACTATGCCTACACAGAACAACAAATATATCCATACAGAATAGCATATATATATCCACACAGAAGAGCAAACATATCCACACAGCATAGCAAATATAGCCCCACATAATAGCAAAATCATTCACACACACTAACAAATATATTCATACAATAGCACAAAGAAAAAAAACACAGAGGAGGAAATATATCCACATACACACACACAAACACACACACACACACGAGTGAAAAATATATCCATAAACGCAAAGACACCAATATTAACAATAATATTCGTACTTAACAATAACAAAAATATCCAACTGCAAAAGCGATAATATCACACCAAGTACTTGTTCGAAAGGTTGTTTAAACCTTTGGGTCTACTTGATTATGCAAGCCACTGCCTGGAAATCCCAGAGTATAGAGGCTAGAGAGGTGGCTTGAGCCCCGGCTATGAGGTAGGTATATAGTGAGGCTCTAGTGTTATCACTCTCCCTTGCCGCTGTCTTTCGCTAGAGACCTTTAACCTTTATCCTTCAAAAATTAGAGAAAATAAAGTGAAAGTTAAGGTTCTTTTTCTTTGCCTATATCTACAGCGAATATTCTTGGATATTCGTTACACATCTCTTATTATCCCTTCACATCTGACTAGTCACAACACTTGTTTGTTCCGGTTTTACGTCACGGACTCCCTTTTCTACTAAGGGCTAGGACGGTTGCCTTCTTGCGAAGGACTCGTTTTGGCAGATGTAATTGCTACCCTGAGTGCATGCCCTTGCTAACCTCAGACCGTGACGGGGCGCGAACCCTCGATCTGACGCCTTAGAGTCGCGAACGCTACTCTCCATCTCTATTTCTATTTACTTTGTTTTCTTCGTGCCCAGGCCCGATGAGGCCAGTTTTATTTAATATATATATATATATATATATATATATATATATATATATATATATATATATATATATATATATATATATATATATATAATTTTTATTTTTTTTTTTATTTTTTTTTTTTGCCTGTCCTGGTGTCACACTCCTAAAAAAATATTGTACCAGTTGCTATGTTATTGATCGTGACTGCCCTTCAGTTTATTATTAAATTAAGAGTATCATCTGAAAATACTGTTTCTGATAGTGTTATTATTATTCTTATTATTATTATTACTGCTACTAATATTACTACTACTACTACTATTACTACTACTACTACTACTACTACTACTACTATTATTATTATTATTATTATTATTATTATTATTATTATTATTATTATTATTATTATTATTATTATTATTATTATTATTATTATTATTATCACACCACACAGGCAATCTTACCGAATTTCTCATTCCCTTCACCGCCCAAAACATTCGGGAGGCATCCAAGGACTACATTGAAGAATTAATGGGTACAGATGACGAGAGTGCCTCTCTCAGGACCTTTGATGACACCTATGGTGACACCGAAGATGGTGATGAAGAATACTTTGATCATCTTGGTGATGAGTTTGGTACGCGAGGAGAAAAAACATCTGTCGAGATGGTGGACGGTAAGCTCTCTCTCTCTCTCTCTCTCTCTCTCTCTCTCTCTCTCTCTCTCTCTCCTCTCTCTCTCTCTCTCTCTCTCTCTCTCTTTTCCCTAGTTCAATGTTATTGCATGTTATTGCTCCGAACTTGTGGTTTTTTAAATACCTGACATCTGATCCAATAGGTCTGCTTAAGAAGTATACAATGGTAGTGAAGTATTTATTATTATTATTATTATTATTATTATTATTATTATTATTATTATTATTATTATTATTATTATTATTATTATTATTATTATTATTATTACTTAAGGCGCAGTGTTCTCACTACCAATATTATTATTATATTATAATTATTATAGTTATTATCATTATTATTATTATCATTATTATCATTATTATTATTATTATTATTATTATTATTATTATTATTATTATTATTATTATTATTATTATTATTACTTAAGGCGCAGTGTTCTCACTACCAATATTATTATTATATTATAATTATTATAGTTATTATCATTATTATTATTATCATTATTATCATTATTATTATTATTATTATTATTATTATTATTATTATTATTATTATTATTATCATAATAATTATTATTCCATAGGGTGCTTTGCTTTCTCTGACATACTTCTAAAATAAAAAGAGTAAATAAAATCAGTCCTACCTAAGAAAGACGTGACTCAATAAAGAACAAGTGAGAATATATTATAATATGAATAAATCCCAAATATATCCTTATGAATATATCCTACATAACTATATCTATAATCAGATGGACTTTTCAAAGGACCCGGAGACTCCAGACACAGAGAGTCCTTGCACGGGACACACCATTCAGGAGAGCTGATGGATGAGGACACTGAAACAGTGACAGAATCAGCTGAAGTCGAAGTCACTGGAGAAGAAAAAGCTCAGCTTCAGTTGAAAGTCAGTATGAGTATTTACTCTTCTTAAATTCTTACTGGTCTAAAATAAACATCTGTGGCTACAGACACTGTGGCTCAATGGTAGCGTCTGAGGCTGGGAATCTACTGGCCGTAGATTCAGTCCTGCCCCAGAGCTGCATTAGCTTACACTGTCTATTGCCGTTACCGAATAAATTGGGTCATGCAATGGGTGGTCATTGATATCCTATAGGTCTATAAGTTTAATCAGTCATTGCCTGGAGATCACTGGGTCCACGCGATTGGAGAGGGGGGTTAGACCCTGGCTATATGGTAGGTATATAGTCAGGTTATGCGCTGTCACTGTCCCTTGATGACCCATAAATATAACCTTGAGAATCAAAGTGAGCTTACTAGATATTTATAATCATCATAGTCTACCGATTCAATTTTAAAACAGGTTATCCTTATATATAACCTTAAACATCTGAGTTCATGTTACTATAGTTTAAGTATATTTTATCTTCTTACTGTAAAATTACAACGGTGGTGTTAGCAACCTATCTGAATCAGTTATAAAAAGGTTACCCTTAAATTTCACCTTAAGAATATAAATACAAGTTACTAGTATAGGTATAAGCTTTAAGTCCTTCATATTATGGGACTCAAATCAGTCATGTTTCGAATCTGGAAGAATCTCTCAAATAGAGTAAGGCTCCAATATCACCATGTGAATCTATATGCATCATACTAGCATTCAGTTTATGGAGTCAAACCAGAAATGCTTCGCATTCATATTCTAAATGCATATTACTAGTCTATGGACAAGCTCCGAGTTACTTAAATTACTTGTTTCAAACTACTATTGCTTTTACTCTGAAATTATTCTTAATCATATGAGAAGGATTCTGTTTCAAAATGTAAAATGGTTCATATTCATTCGATTCTATTATCAGTTCTGTAAGGTATTACATAACTGTGTCATTGTGGACTCAGTCAACATATTGGTCTCAAGCCAGTAAGGTTTCGAATCCACAAGAATGTTTCGAACAATGGATGCTCTTCAAATTTAGATATCTATTGGTTTCAAAGCAGATAATTTTCCAGTCTAAGAAAACTGTATCTAAAGTAAACAGCCATTACGTAATTATCAACGGAACACAATGACACACTGGACAGGGTACTTTCAATGACAAATGACCATTCAGTCGATATTACCAGCCAATAAGTGCCTGTTCTGCCCATAGATATAGATGAAACCAAAGGCATTCATTGATCAAATATCAAACCTGTAAGTTCTGGCAAGTCTTTGCCATAAAATTTATATGCTAATATCACATCTTTCCAAAGAATCAACTTCTTACAATGCTTAGCTGCTGGTGATGAGTAAGAAAATGCAGCACCTTGAAGCTTGTTTCATAGGCAGTCAATTTTCTGTGTAGTTAAACGTGGACAGGATGCAAATGATTGCAGAGAGTAACCTGGATAACAGATATGCCAGTCCCAAATTCTGCCCTGATCACAATGTGATATACAAAAGATATCTTTTGTCTGTGTGTGTTTTTTTTTCTCCCCTATAAACATCTAACTCTTTGCCTGCAGAAAGTTGAGGAAATCTCAAATTCCAAAGAGGACCAATCAAGAGAATCAGAAGCCGATACTGAAGATGCCATAACAGAAAGGGCCAGTGTTGAATTCAAGGACTACGAAGACTCACTGTCAGATACAGACGATGATTCAGTTTTCGATGTTACTGAAGATGATTCCATCATTGTCTAAAAGTTAATGTCCTAAGCTAGACTAACATACATAACAATTATATAGCTTCATAGAGCAGCACTTCCGGCTAACTTTTTTTGTACGTTTATGCTTGTCTATAATAATTACTGTATCTTGGGAGTTAGAAACCTAGATTTCTTGCCAAGTCTACAAAATTAATAATTACTATGGTAGCTGTTACTAGGCTAATATTTCAAGATAGTAGCTCATAGAATTAATAGGCTAATTATTACACCTTTGAAGTAATAACCTTTATTATGCTAGTTTAACTGATAATTAACTGTTATTAAGATGGTTAAGTGTGGATATTAGGGTAACTCATCACATAACTGCTGTTATCATTTAATTTTTGGATACGCTAAGCTTAGAATTAGTAATAATTTTACAAAAAAGAATTATGTTCACTGTTATAGCTCAGGAGATACTAAGCTTAATTTGAGTAATTACACTTAATACTGCTAATTGCTATATCTTATATCTGCTAAGCTGAGTTTTATGAATATAATAGGTACGATAACAATTATTTTTGGCATCGCTAAGTTTACATAAGTGTTGTATTTTGGATATACTAAGCTTAAATTCATTGATAATATAACACAGTTATAACGGCCTTATCTTGGAACTCATAACCTAAGTTTTATAACACAAAGTTATAATAACTGTTATATCTTGGGAGCCCTAAGCTTAGTAATAACGATTAACACGAAAATATTGCTTAACTGTTATATCTTGGGACAGGGAAACTGTAGTAACAAAACACGTCACTGTTAAGATAATTTGTATATCTTGGGAGAGTTAAGTTCACAATAATATAATAACAAAACATTTATTATAACTCACTGTTACAACTGTAACATTTGGCAAAACTAAGCTTATATTAAATAATCACAGCTAAATTGTTAAGATAAATGTTATAGTTTGGGATTGCTAACCTTAGAAATAATAATATCTATAAATAATTATTTGACGGCTATGTAATGTGAGAGCTAAGCTTCGTCAATTCAACTTAGACAATGATTAAAGCTGACTGTTATAGCTTGGGAATGATGAGCTTAATATTAATCAATATTGACACATAATGGTATAGGAATTGCACTCAAACCTATAAAAATAAAAGGTTATATAAATAAAGTTGTTGTTTTTTTTTTGACACTGTTACTATCACATTCATAAACTGAGAAAAAGATAATAATAATAATAATAATAATAATAATAATAATAATAATAATAATAATAATAATAATAATAATAATAATAATAATAATAATAATAATAATAATAATAATAATAATAATAATAACAACAAAAATAATGATAATAATAATAATAATAATAATAATAATAATAATAATAATAATAATAATAATAATAATAATAATAGTAATAATAATAATAAAAATAATAATAATAATAATAATAATAATAATAATAATAATAATAATAATAATAATTATACATACATACATACATACATACATAAATATACACATGCCTCATTCCCCCTTGTAAGAGGGGTGGCCGAGCCAAGACACGAGCATTCACAACGATATACACACACCTCAACCACTCCTCTCAGCTCTTTGGGGATATATGGTTGCCACGTCTCCCCCCCCTTCCATCCTGCTTGGGTCACCCACATGGTAGGCGAGAAAGAATATTCTACAATGAGGCCGACAGCCGCAGCTGGTTCGTCCCTACAGCTTCATCATATGGCAACTCCCCTCACACCTGTCCACCACAGTTCACTGAGCTAGCAGGTGCGAGAAATCCCTTTGGGCTGCGTCATATAATAATAATAATAATAATAATAATAATAATAATAATAATAATAATAATAATAATAATATTATTATTATTATTATTATTATTATTATTATTATTATTATTATTATTATTATTATTATTATTATTATTATTATAATAACTATAATAATAATAATAATAATAATAATACAAATAGTGATGATGATGATGATGATGATGAATAAAGACCATGTTTCTTTTGTACAAAACTTGATTTTGATGCAAATAACTATTGCGTTTGTCATGAAGCATATTAGATACAACAAAAATACCTGTAACTTCTTTTACATTTATTTTTATTTCACGAGTTAAGTTTTTAATTTTTTTCCTTATTCTATTGCCAAGTACACGTTATGTGTCATGAACTAATATTCACTTTTTATGAATAATGAACTTTGTCCATTTGGGGGGAATGATGCATTTCATTATTCCCTTGGCAATAAGGCTCAATGTTGCTTAACTTTGATCAACGTTATTTAAAACAAGGAAATTTTTGCCTAGCATTTAACTAGAGCAAGCAGTTGAAAAGAATATAAATTATATTTCACACATACACATACATGTGCTTAAAAAATGCGCAAACACAATATCAGTGGCACTAAGTATCATATTTAAGGAGTCACTGGAGTCGGGGGAGATTCCAAGATGCTGGAAACAAGCAAATGTGATACCTATCTTCAAAAAGGGAAGGAGGGATACGGCTCTGAACTATAGACCAGTTTCCTTGACCAGCATAGTTTGCAAAGTTATGGAGAAACTACTAAGGAAACATATCTCTCTTCACTTGGAATCCTTCAACTTTTTGTCAGTGAGGCAACATGGCTTCAGAGAAGGTAGATCAACAGTAACAAACTTATTAGAATTTTATGATGAGGTAAGCCAAATCTTACAGGAAAGAGAGGGCTGGGCAGATTGCATATTCCTAGACTTCCAGAAAGCGTTTGACACTGTTCCACATGGGAGACTTATTAGGAAGCTGCAATCAATGGCTAGAATAGGTGGAAATGTCTTGGAATGGATAAAAACTTACTTAGAAGGAAGGGAACAGAGGGTTAGAGTAAGACACTCAGTGTCTGAATGGAGAAGAGTTAGTAGTGGAGTTCCACAGGGTTCAGTTTTAGGGCCACTTTTGTTCCTTGTATATGTAAATGACCTACCAGAGTCTGTAAATTTATTCATGAATATGTTTGCAGATGATGCAAAGATTGTGAAGAAAGTAAAAAACGAGAACAATGGTAGAGAACTTCAGGAGGATCTAAATAATCTGCATGAGTGGTCAGAAAAGTGGCTAATGAAATTCAATACTTCAAAATGTAAGGTAATGAGAATGGGTACAAGTGCAAGAAGGCCCAAGCTTGACTACTCGGTGGCTGGAGTACAACTTCAAGAGACAGAAAATGAGAGAGATCTAGGAGTAAACATACTGGCAGATTTGTCTCCAGAAATACATATAAATGGCGTAGTAAGGGCAGCATATGCATTCTTATCAAATGTAAGGGTAGCCTTCAGGCACATGGACAAGGAAATGTTCAGAAATATTTATGTAACCTATGTGAGGCCAAAACTCGAATATGCAGCCCCCTTTTGGAATCCGCACTTGAAAAAGCACATAGCTAAGCTTGAAAAAGTTCAAAGACATGCCACGAAACTGGTGCCAGAAATACGCAATCTCGGTTATGATGAGAGGCTGGGGGAATTAGACTTGCCATCACTCGAAGCTAGAAGAGTAAGGGGGGATATGGTGACAGTCTTTAAATTCCTTCATGGTTATGATAGAGTGGATAGGGATCGATATTTCGATATGGCTGGCTCTAGAACTAGAGGTCATAGTTTGAAGCTTCGTAAGAAAACTTGTTTGCAGGATGTAAGGAAATACTTTTTCAGTGTAAGAGTAGTTGATAATTGGAATTGGCTAAGCGAGGAGGTAGTTAATGCTATCTCAATCCATAGTTTTAAGGACAGGTACGATAAGTATCACTAAGTCTAAAAATGGAACCGATGAGGAGACGGGAAGATACGAGCTTTGGGCTCTTTCCCGTAAACACAATTAGGTAATCAATTAGGTAATCACACACACAAAACAGTAAGGCAGATATAGTAGCAATTACAGAGATTAAGTTGAGTGAGGACATAAACAGTGTCACAGTTTTTCCTAAGGGCTTCAGAATATTAAGGGTTGAAAGATCTGAGAGGACTGGTGGAGGGATAGCACTGCTCATAAGTGAAAGGATTCAAGTTGAAGAAATAAACTTGGCTTTAGAAAGTGAGTTCAAGGAATTTCTTGTTTGCTCTCATAAATACTGGGTCAGAGAGCATTATAATAACTGTCGTATATAACCCACCAAGGAACCAGAATAGGCTAGAAGTTTATGAGGAAAGTCATATAGGTACTATTGAAGTCATAAACTCAGTTGTTAACATGGCACGGGAGAGAAAATGTAGGATTTTGATTTATGGGTGATTTTAATCATAAAGAGATAGATTGGATAAATCTTGACCCACACAGTGGTGAGGACTCATTCGGGGCAAGATTCCTAGATTGCGTACAAGGGAATTTCCTACACCAACATGTAATGGAACCAACAAGGGCCAGGGGTGGGGATGAGCCATCACTACTTGATCTAGTGTTCACAGATAATGTGTTGGATATTGAAAAAATTGAGTACGACCCACCAATTGGAAAGAGTGACCACTGTGTGTTATTGATGGAGTATATCATTGAAGATATTCTGCCTGAGAGTAGAGGCACTGAGGACATGAGGAGGAACTATCCGAAAGGAGATTACATCAAAATGAATTAGCTTTTTGCAGTTATTGACTGGAGAATCTTATTTTACAACAAATCTGTACAAGAAATGTATGACATATTTTGTGAGAAATATGGAAAGATAGTAGATTGCTGCATACTTTTTACCAAAGTAGGTGTAATTCATGCCAGAGAGAAATGGTTCGATAATGAGAGTAAAAGAGCTAAGGAGTGGAGAGACAAATACTGGAAAAGGTATAGGAGGAGAAAAAACATAAATGCCTGGCAAACCTACAAAAGAGCAAGAAATGACTACCTAAGTAAAAGGAGAGAGGCAGAGAGAGACTATGAGAGGGACATCACCAGGAAGGCTAAAGAAAATCCCAAGCTTTTCCACAGCTTTATCAGAGGAAAACTGAAGGTAAAAGAACAGGTTTTAAGGCTTAAGAGAGAGGATGGAAGCATCACTGAGACGGATGAAGAGATCTGCAAAGAATTGAACAAGGAGTTTCAGTCAGTATTTACAGTAGAAAATACCCCCACCCCCTCAGATTGCAGAGATAGAAGCTCAAGGGCCGGTATTAGAGAATATTAACCTTACAGCCACAGAGGTATGCAAGGCGCTGATGGAGTTAGATGTTCATAAAGCTACAGGTCCTGATGACATATCCCCTCATGTACTTAAAAGTATGTGTTAATCTCCTATGTACCCAGACGAAGTCTGGGTACATAGGAGATTAACACATATTTTTAAAACAAAACAATTTTATTTAAATCTAATGTTAATAATTAATATTTTCAATATGATTTTCATCATTTTCAATGCATCATTTGATGCACTTTACAAAATTCAGGTGAACTCGATTGAATAGGTCTGCATAGTGAAATTTCCTATGTACCCAGACTTTGTGGACACCCTGTATATATATATATATATATATATATATATATATATATATATATATATATATATATATATATATATATATATATATATATATATATATATATATATCGGCTAATATTAACAGCTTACTACTCAAACACGACCGAAATCATTTTGGTTATCCGTTATAATTACATCAAGAAGGTCTTTTTTTTCTTAAGCTTTGAATCTTAAGAGGGGAGATCATTATTTAGATCAGCAAGTAGGATTGTATTTTTCAACATGAGAGCAGCTATACGCCTGGATGCGGTCAGATGTCTATATACAATGATCTTATTATGACTGATAGTAACTTCCGTTATTATAGTTTTACTCATATCTCTACAATACCTTTACAAATGGGATCCTTCTTTTTTTTTTTACATTTTTTTATGTCCCTACGTCCATACATGCAAGAACCACCTCCCTGACCACCATCACATCGATATAAAGTAAAACCTTCTATAATAGCATTCTATCTTGCATAGCTTTTTTCTTTTTAAAAATATTTTTGATACACGGAAGACATCAGTGTTGTAAATGTGATTAATATATCTATTTCATTAATATTACTGACTATTGATCTATAGTGTTTATGTGTGCAATGCTTAAATCATCACTGTATTTTTTTCCTTATAATTGGCTAGACTTTCTTTGCCAAAGAACGATTATATCTGCCAAAACAAGTCCTTCGCAAGAAGGCAACCGTCCTAGCCCTTAGTAGAAAAGGGAGTTCGTGACGTAAAACCGAATCCATCCATACTGAAAGTAGTGCCAAGTGTTCTGGTCGAGTTGATTGAAGTTTCCCTGTGTCAGTTCCTAGTCAAAGCAGACATCTTTGGACTTGGAGACTGAATTTGCCACAGTTAGAATGTCCTACTCTCTTCATCTTATACAAAGGAATAGGAATGGTAGGAGGGCAGGAAATCACTTGAGAATATAGTTGTTTGACATAGGATTTGTTTTGATGTGTTCATCTACTTCTCTAATTTTGGTAGTTGGAGATAGAGGCTTTATGATTATGATAATTTTCATGGCACTTTTTTTTGTCCTGTCCGAAAATGTTGGAAAGGACATGTACATAGTGTCCACAAAGTCTGGGTACATAGGACATTTCACTATGCAGAGCTATTCAATCGAGTTCACCTGAATTTTGTAAAGCGCATCAAATGATGCATTGAAAATGATGGAAATCATATTGAAAATATTATTTATTAACATTAGATTTAAATAAAATTGTTTTGTTTTAAAAGTATGTGTTAATCTCGTGTGTACCCAGACTTCATCTGGGTACACAGGGGATTAACACATACTTTTAAAACAAAACAATTTTATTTAAATCTAATGTTAATAAATAATATTTTCAATATGATTGCCATCATTTTCAATGCATCATTTGATGCGCTTTACAAAATTCAGGTGAACTCGATTGAATAGCTCTGCATAGTGAAATGTCCTATGTACCCAGACTTTGTGGACACCCAGTATATTGCCATAATTCCTGTCTTTTCCTGCTTACATGTTTTTGTCTTGTGTGAACTGACTTTGGCACGCTATAGTTGGGCTTTGATCCATTGTTCAGAGGAATATAATTTCAATTGGGTCATTAACCAAGTTTGTTTCTCGTGTTGTTTCGTTTTTCGGCACCCTTCCCTTCTCTCGTATTTCTGACCATCTTTCGGATACAAGTTGAGAGTAACTTTTAGCTGTGGCACCCAAGATTCGGATGGCACTATAGCTGTTGAGAGAAGAATGGGTGGGATTTTCTCCTAAGCAGCAGTGATCCATATCTCCTGCTCCTAGTCAGAAAAATAGATGGGCGTCTATGAAAGGCACCCCATTTTTATGACACTACTAACGTCATTTTTACATAATAAGTATGAAGTATTATTCCTGTTCAGATGAGGGTGGGTTAAGTTCACGTTATCAATTTTCTACTTTAACTTAGCAACTAATTTACCAGAAATATATCACTGCTAGTGTCATCCAAAACAATATCACTTAGTCCATCCTAGTTAGCACACTCTTTCACTTCGTCTATCGTCTGCACTGCAACCTCTATAGGGTTTTGAGGCACACTCTTTCACTTCGTCTATCGTCTGCACTGCAACCTCTATAGGGTTTTGAGGGAGCAAGATGTGCATCGTGGATCGTTTTCACCCTATGCTTTGTATTTAGGTTTTTGACTAATTAAGCAAGATATTAATTACCTAGAGAGAGAGAGAGAGAGAGAGAGAGAGAGAGAGAGAGAGAGAGAGAGAGAGAGAGAGAGAGAGAGAGAGAGAGAGATGGAAGAGCAATCCTTGAACTATATATGAACTATAAACCATTCCCTTATTACTTAAAGTCAAAAATGAAATTACTAATGAGTGAAAAAGTATAGCATGTAGAATTATATTTTATCCATTTACTTCTTTCTTTATGTATTTATTCATTTAAAAAAAATAATGTTATGGCAAAATATGCCTGGTCACGATGATGGCTCACAAGACGATTTTAGAGATAATGGTAAGGGGACGGTATTAGGGGTAGGACTAAGGGTTGTGCTAGAATTTAGGTTTAGGGTTGGTACTATTGGGTGAAGCTGGGGGGAGGAGCTAAGAATGATGCAAAGGGGTCGGGGTAAGGATTGGAGTTATGGGGAGAAGCTAGGGGCGGTACTACAGGATAGAGCTAGGTGGGTGGGGCTTTGGGGACATGCTAAGGGTGGGGCTATGTGGTAGTGCAAGGGGGAAGAGCTAGATGGGAGGCTAAAAGGAGGAGGTTGCAAATGGGAAGGGTTTGCATTTTTTTTTTTTTTATGATTGTGACACCAGGACGGGCCTCCTAAAAAAATAAACAAATCTACCCTTATCGGGCCTGGGCACGAAGAAAACAGGGAGAAACAGAAAAGGGGAGTATTGTGATTTGTCAGATGTGAAGGGATAAGAAGACATGTGCATCGAATATCCAAAAATATTCGGTGTTGATGTAGGCATAGAAAGAGAACCGAAACTAAAGGAAGACGTAACATCGAACTGTCCTGGACAGTCTTATTTAAGTCCACAAGACCCTTCAGCTGTAGTATCGCAATGGGTAATTGGTGCCATGGGCCAACCTACTACATAGTATATTATCATCAGGTCACCATAGTTTGCCCGATGACTGAAAGTGGCAGGGCTACGGGAAGAATATGTTATACCAGTACCCTCACGCATCATATAGTGTACTCACTCTACCTGCTGTGTTGGCAGGGGTTCGCCAAAGAGCATAAGTATTACAGCATCGCTCAATAAAATATAGTGCTAATACTATGACAACTATTAATATTAGTACTACTGTTATTGGTGCTATCATTACTCATGTTTTTCGGTACATTCTGGTTTTTGGTCAAACTGTATGTCCTGATTCTACTTTCAAGAACTACATTTTCTACCCTAGTGTGGGACCTTGTCCGACAGGGGCAAAGCAGTGCAGACCTTAGCAAAAACTACCACTAATACTGTTACTACCTCTACTACTACAACTACTACTACTACTACTACTACTACTACTACTACTACTACTACTACTACTACTACTACTAATAATAATAATAATAATAATAATAATAATAATAATAATAATAATAATAATAATAATAATAATAATAATAATAATAATAATAATAATAATAATAATAACAATAATAATGAAATAAAAATATTATATAAGTAGCCAATGAGGCCATATCTGTTCATTAAAATAGGGTAAAGAAGCTCCTCCCACTCTTCAATAGGCCACGTGTGCCTGTCGTAAGGCCAAGGAATGTCAGAGGCTCTCAACCAATGACGTGTCAACTGTAATGTCAAGTAGCATTTTATATTTAACAAAATTTTCATATCTCCAAGCTTTAGTATGGACCCTTAAATGGACGCTGAAACAGAGAAATCTTGATTGAAATTTACTAAAAGAAAACTAAGCCAAAACACGCTAAATAAACTAACAAACAAAGAAACAAACAAGAAAACAAAGATATTGAGTATTACATGGACGAGACAAAACTCAACAAATAAATGTTAAAATACGACTGCATAGAAACCACTGAATTCAACTTCAAAATTTTTACTTTTTCGTGACTCTCCACCCATCGGGATTATCACAATGAACAATATTCTTATTGCTTGATTAATTCCGTGTGTCACATGCTTCCGGTTTTTACAAATAGACTTCCGTTCTTAGTCTGTAGCACGACTCCATTATGTAATTTTCCATGATGGTTCTCTAACCCCTGAGAGTTCTATGAATTCGCAGTGTACTATTCGTCCCTATTTGAATAGGGGAGGACGCAAAAGTTGGATGGAGCTGGGGAAATTCAGGCTAGTTGCCCTTCTTTAAACGCCAAGGAGGATTGAACACGGGTTTATCACTTGCCGAGTCTCATTTCTTATACTTAAATTATTATTATTATTATTATTATTATTATTATTATTATTATTATTATTATTATTATTATTATTATTATTATTTATACCACTACTACTACTACAATTCTTACTACTATAATGCTATATTTATTATCACGCTTACATATATGTATTATATATATATATATATATATATATATATATATATATATATATATATATATATATATATATATATATATATATATATATATAGCTTACGATTTTGATGCGTAAACAAAACAAAGGATAAGTAAATATATAATAGAAATTGAAAAAAGAAGCAAACGCCCGTGGTCGCTAGCTTAGGTCCGCGGATGCAATCGTTCAAAAAATTGACTCTCTCACTAATGACTGCAGATGAGCGAGTGAATTGAACATTTGGTTACGAAATACAGGAAATGACTTCTTGGATAAGGTTGTGAGCTCTGGCGTCTCTATATAAAGAGGTTGACTCCCAGGGAAGCCTCATTACTATCCAAACCAGAGGAGGTGTAACTTTAACTGCGTAGTGTTATTCGGTAACCGGTGAGTTTTTAGAATATATATATATATATATATATATATATATATATATATATATATATATATATATATATATATATATATATATATATATATATATATATATATATATATATATATATATATATATATATATATATATATGGTGGAGGTAATTACCTAATTGTGCTTACGGGAAAGAGCCCCAAGCTCGTAACTTCTCGTCTCCTGATCGGTTCCATTTTGTACTTAGTGATACTTATCATACTTGTCCTTAAAACTATGGATTGAGTTAGCATTAACTACCTCCTGGCTTAGCCAATTCCAATTATCAACTACTCTTACACTAAAAAAGTACTTCCTTACATCCTGCAAAGAAGTTTTCTTACAAAATTTCAAAATATGATCTCTTGTTCTAGTGCCAGCCATATCAAACTATCGATCCCTATAACACTCTGTCATAACCTTGAAGGATTTTAAAGACTGTCACCATATCCCCCCTCAATTTTCTAACTCTGAGTGATGGTAAGTCTAATTCCCTCAGCCTCTCCTCATAACTGAGATTGCGTATTGCTGGTACCAGTTTCGTGTCATGTCTTTGAACTTTTTCAAGATTAAGTGCGTGTATTTTCAAGTGTGGATTCCAAAAGGGGGCTGCATTTTCAAGTTTTGGCCTCACAAAGGTTACATTAATATTTCTCAACATTTCCTTGTCCATGTGCCTGAAGGCTACCCTTGCAGTTGCTAAGGAAGCATATGCTGACCTTACTATACATTTATATGCATTCCAGGAGACAAAACGGCCAGTATGTTTACTCCTAGATCTCTCTCATTCTCTGTCTCTTGAAGTTGTACTGCTGCCACTGAGTAGTCAAGCTTGGGCCTTCTTTTAATTTGTACCCATTCTCATTACTTTACATTTTGAAGTATTGAATTTCATTAGCCACTTTTCTGACCACTCATGCAGACTATTTAGATCTTCCTGAAGTTATCTACCATTGTTCTCGTTTCCTACTTTCTTCACAATTTTTGCATCATCTGCAAACATATTCATGAAGGAATTTACAGACACTGGTATGTCATTTACATATACAAGGAACAAAGTGGGCCTAAAACTGAACCCTGCGGAACTCCACTACTAACTCTTCTCCATTCAGACACTGAGTTTCTTACTCTAATCCTTTGTTCCCCTCCTTCCAAGTATGTTTTTATCCATTTCAGGACATTTCCACCTATTCTAGCCACTGCTTGCAGCCTTTTAATAAGTCTCCCGTGTGGGACAGTGTCAAATGCTTTCTGGAAGTCTATGAATATGCAATCTGCAAAGCCCTCTCTTTCCTGTAAGATTCGGCTTACCTCATCATAAAATTCTAATAAGTTTGTTACTGTTGATCTACCTTGTCTGAAGCCATATTGTCTCACTAACAAAAAGTTGAAGGATTCCAAGTGAAGAGAGATATGTCTCCTTAGTAGAATATATATATATATATATATATATATATATATATATATATATATATATATATATATATATATATATATATATATATATATATATATATATATATATATGTGATTACCTAATTGTGAATACCTAATTGTGTTTACAGGAAAGAGCCCAAAGCTCGTATCTTCCCGTCTCCTGATCGGTTCCATTTTTAGACTTAGTGAAACTTATCGTACCTGTCCTTAAAACTATGGATTGAGATAGCATTAACTACCTCCTCGCTTAGCCAATTCCAATTATCAACTACTCTTACACTGAAAAAGTATTTCCTTACATCCTGCAAAGAGGTTTTCTTACGAAGCTTCAAACTATGACCTCTAGTTCTAGAGCCAGCCATATCAAAATATCCATCCCTATCCACTCTATCATAACCATGAAGGAATTTAAAGACTGTCACCATATCCCCCCTCACTCTTCTAGCTTCGAGTGATGGTAAGTCTCATTCCCTCAGCCTCTCATCATAACTGAGATTGCGTATTTCTGGCACCAGTTTCGTGGCATGTCTTTGAACTTTTTCAAGCTTAGCTATGTGCTTTTTCAAGTGCGGATTCCAAAAGGGGGCTGCATATTCGAGTTTTGGCCTCACATAGGTTACATAAATATTTCTGTGTGTGTGTGTGATTACCTAATTGTTATTACCTAATTGTGTATACGGGAAAGAGCCCAGAGCTCGTATCTTCCCGTCTCCTCATCGCTTCCATTTTAGACTTAGTCATACTTAACATACCTGTCCTTAAAACTATGGATTGAGATAGCATTAACTACCTCCTCGCTTAGCCAATTCCAATTATCAACTACTCTTACACTGAAAAAGTATTTCCTTACATCCTGCAAAGAAGTTTTCTTACGAAGCTTCAAACTATGACCTCTAGTTCTAGAGCCAGCCATATCAAAATATCGATCCCTATCCACTCTATCATAACCATGAAGGAATTTAAAGACTGTCACCATATCCCCCCTCAATCTTCTAGCTTCGAGTGATGGTAAGTCTAATTCCCTCAGCCTCTCATCATAACTGAGATTGCGTATTTCTGGCACCAGTTTCGTGGCATGTCTTTGAACTTTTTCAAGCTTAGCTATGTGTGTGTGTGTGTGTGTGTGTGTGTGTGTTATATATATATATATATATATATATATATATATATATATATATATATATATATATATATATATATATATATATATATATATATATATAAAGTTCAAGAGAACATGGATGGATGTGTTGGCAGTGAGTAAAACAAAGTTGAAAAGGCTATACGTGGTGAACTTTTAATATAAGGATAGGTAAGTTGTTCGGAGTAGATAGGGAGCGAGGAAAAGGAGTGGAATTGCTGGAGATTGACGAGATAAGTGTGTGGCTGCATGAAGGATTACGAGGCTAAAAATGAGATTGAGATGTGAATTTTGTGTGTTGCGAGTGAGCACGTTCCTGGTGGTGAGAAAAGTGAGGAGGAGGAGGAGAAGAGAAGAGATTTTAGAATGATTTACATGAGTGTTTGGAGGATTTTATAATGAATGTCAATGTGGTGTTGATGGAAGACTCGAATGCTAAAGTAAGATATGAATCCATGGATGGTGTACTTGGGTGTATAATGTGCCTGAGAGATATGAGTGTGGAGTGTATATGATACTTAATGTGTAGAGAGAGAGAGAGAGAGAGAGAGAGAGAGAGAGAGAGAGAGAGAGAGAGAGAGAGAGAGAGAGAGAGAGAGAGAGAGAGAGAGAGAGAGAGAGAGAGAGAGAGAGAGATGGTGATTGCTAATATAGTATTTAAAAACATAGATGTGCATTAATATACATGGGTCAGAGTAGATGATGGTAGATGGCTGATATCACATTAATTGATTATCTGTTGATGAACAAGGTGAGTGGCAGAGTATTGAATGTAATTGTTTCAGAAGGAGAGAGTGCTGTCAATGGCCCGATTTCTTAAACAGTGTAAACCTAGGATACCATATTGTTAGTTAGCTAGACACACACATATTGATTTCATAAACCCATCTGGCGCGGTTCTGTGTATGGCTAGGATCCCGTACGGGATCCTAGCTATACACAGAACCGCTTCAGATGTGATTAAGATATCCATTTGTGTGTGTCTAGCTAACTAACAATATGGTATCCTAGGTTTACACTGTTTAAAAAATCGGGCCAATGTCTGACTATTATTGGATGGCAGGAAGAGCGACAGGGAAGATAGGTGGAAAGAGGGGGAAAAGAAGAGATAAAAGTGAGCCAATTGAAAGACAAAGAGTGTGAGTAACATTCAAGTCTGATAAATGTGTGGAAGGTGGTGAAAAACAAGGTGGAAGAAGTGGAAGAAGAGAGGAAGTGTTTTAAAGAAGAAGTTGTGAAGTGTGCAATGAGATGAATGGGTGAAGCAGAAGGAATAGTAGTGAATGGTGGAATGAAGAGGTGAGTACAAATTGGCAGAAAACAAGCATTCATACAAGGGTATGGCTGCAAAGAGGAAACGTGGAGGCGCATGAGAGGGATAGAGTACAGAAAGGTTTAGCCAAGTGAATTGTGAGAGAGGCAAAGAAGAGCAGATGTCAGGTGGGGTAATTGCTTATCTAGTAATACTGGAGGGCACAAAAACATGCTTTGGAGGTAAGTAAAAATCGACCTAAGAGGGGAGCCTGGTAGGGAAGAGACAGTTAGAGAATATTGAAAGGAATAAAAAGATCCTTTGGGGGTTAGGGAAAAGAGAACTTAGAGGCGAGTCTGGTAGGGTTGAAACACTGGCAGAAGCAGACGGAGAGTTGCTAGTGGACGAGATAAAAGTGAGATTTAGATTGGCTGAGTATCTCTAGGAATTGTTGTAAGTGAAATTTGATAAAAGGGTCTGTGTATGTGGATGTGGCCCTTCCCTGGTTCTTATTTTTGGGGTGATGTTCAATATTCAGTAACTTCTTTTCATTATTATTATTATTATTATTATTAATATTATTATTATTATTATTATTATTATTATTATTATTATTATTATTATTATTATTTATCAACATTATTATTATTATTATTATTATTATTATTATTATTATTATTATTATTATTATTATTAGTAGTAGTAGTAGTAGTAGTAGTAGTAGTAGTAGTAGTAGTAGTAGTAGTAGTAGTAGTAGTAGTAGAAGTAGTAGTAGTAGTAGTAGTAGTAGTAGTAGTAGTAATGTTGATATTGTCATTGCTGTTATAATTTTTATTATCATTATACCTGCTCTCATTGCTATTGTAATTATTATTTTAATTACTTACTATTATTATTATTATCATTATTATTGATTATTATTATTATTATTATCATTATTATCATTATTGTTATATCGAAAGTTTGTTTGCTGTTTGTTCTTAATGCTTTTTTCAATTCTCTTCATATTATTCGATTGCATTAAGCAGTAGAAGAGGAGGAGGATGCAGGAGAACGAACCTCTATCTGCAAACGTTTTGCTGCCTTTGTATTAGCTGATGCACTCGCACGCTATTTCCCTGACAATATTATATCGCAAGTTTGTTTGCTGTTTGCTCTTAATGTTTTTTTTTTTCATTATCTTCATAATATCCGATCGCATTAAGCGGTAGAAGAGGAGGAGCATGGCGGAAAAGTGCCTCCGAGGTGATCGATGATTTACTAAAACGAAAAATTCTTTTTCGAATATTTTTGCATGGGCGTTATTTGCGAATTTCGTTTTTTTTTTACTATCATTTTTTAGGGGCGTTATTCCAATTTCGCGTATTATGAACACACTTAAAAAGCGAACTAGGTGTATATATATATATATATATATATATATATATATATATATATATATATATATATATATATATATATATATATATATATATATATATATATACCTAGTTCGCTTTTTACACATGTTTATGATACACGAAATTGGAATAACGCCCCTAAAAATAATAGTAAAAAAAATGCGAAATACAGTATAAAGAAACAGATGAGAAGTGTTGTGACCTGTCGACTGTGAAGGGTAAATCAAATTCCTGCTCGTAAGTCATTCCTATTATCAAACTGCTGGTGGAATGTGATTCCTATCGTCAAACTCTTGTTGGCATATGATTCCTACCGTCAAATCTCTGATCGAATATCATTCCTATCGTGAAACTGCTGTCGGAATGTGAATCCTACCGTCAAAGTTTTGTTGGAATATGATTCCTACCGTCTAAATTCAGATCGAATGTCATTCCTATCGTCTAATTTCTGATGGAATGTAATTCCTTTCCTACCGTCAAACATCTGCTGGAATGTAATTCCTAGTTGATTACGTTATTAGGAAAAAAAAACAATAACAGAACATTTTTAATGAGTCAATACAAACATTAAAGATAAAACCTGAGAAAATAAGATATAAAAAAATAAAAAATGACCAAACCTAATCTTATTGATTAAATACAAAAAATACATGTTAAATTGCATATAAAATATAAAAAAGAATAAAACCTAAACTAGCATAGAGCCTTATTCAGTCAATACTAAAAGTAAATATTAAAATCGAAAAAATAAAACCTAACTCAAAAAAAGCTTATTGAATAGAAAAAAAAATATAAATAAAACCTAACCTAACCTAAAAATATAATAAAAAACGGAAAACTTCAGGATTAATTTAGTTATAAGAGGTTGAAATCACACTCCAGTGGCACCAATAAGCATCTCTCTTTTTTTTATTTTTTTTTTAGGTACGTGGTAACTATGAGGCTTTTGGCATCGTTACTGGTATTACTGGCAATTACTGGGGTATCTCAAGCCTTCCTCCTGCCAGGTATGTATATAAAGGGGGGTTTACACGGTCAAACGGTTCGTCGAACCGTTTGACCGTGTAAACCCCCCTTAAGAGCAATATTTCCTATTATGCACACATGTGGCACTACTTTCGTCCATTGTTCCTAATAGTGACACCTAAAAAGGTAAATAACCTTCTATTAGGCGAAGGGAAAAAAACGGATCAAGTAAAAATCCTCCTCTGCATCCCCTAGAAAGGGTAATCCCTCTTAGTGTCCACTAGTAGAGGCTTAATCAAAATAATCCCTCCCTCTTTCTACTAATTAAATTAATCCCCCTTAGTGTTCACTAATTAAAATAATCCCTCGTAGTGTCCACTAATTAAAATATTTTTTCCCTCTTTCTACTAATCCAATTAATCCCTCTTAGTGTTCACTAATTAAAATAATCCCCCCTAGTGTCCACTAATTAAAATAATCCCTCCCTCTCTCTACTAATTAAATTAATCCCTCTTAGTGTTCACTAATTAAAATAATCCCCCCTAGTGTCTACTGATTAAGATAATCTCTCCTAGTGTCCACTCGTAGAGGTAATCCCTTCCTATACCCACCTGTAAAGGTAATCTCTCCCTGTGTCCACTTATAAAGGTAATTTCTCCCTGCGTCCACTTGTAAAGATAATCTCTTAATGTGTCCGATAGCTAAAATTATCCCTCCCTGCTTCTGTTAATACAGAAAATCACTTCCTGTGTCTGTTATTGAGGAAAATCCCTCTTTGTGTCCAATATTAGAGTATATCCCTCTCTGTGTCCCTTAATACAGATAATCCCTCTCTATGTCTGTTATTGAAGAAAATCCCTCCCAGTGTCCACTATTAGAGAATATCCCTCCCTGTGTCCCTTAATCAAGATAATTCCTTCCCTATGTCTGTTAAAAAAGGTAATTTCTCCTCTTGTCTACTATCAAAGATTTTAGAAAAAAAAACAAAGGAACCAGTGCTTTCAGGCTCAAATAGATTGCAAGCAGAGCTAAACGTTATGTTAACGACACTGAAAATCTTCACTTTTTTTTTTCCAAAAATAACACTTGACTACTTTTCAGGTTTTTATTTCAAAAAACATGAAAACAGTTCTCAGTCAACTTACTTCACTTATTAAATTGTCTCGAAAAACTGCAGCGATTTGGCAAACCACAGATAAATCTGATACCTTATTTATTCAAGTCACTGTTTACAGAGTCAGATTTTAATAATAATAAAGTAAAAAAGAAATCAAAAACATTTATCAACTTGCACTGAATGTCGCATTCAAAGCTGGGTAGAAAATTTCATCTTGTAAGCAACCCCCAGAACCCCAATGTAAAGTTAAATAACCCCGTGAATGGTTAGATTAAGTTAGGTTAGGTTAGGTGACTTGCCATTAAATATGAATGTTATTCTTCTGTACAAGATTCAAAAATTAGAGTATATTTTCTAAACCCGGAAAAAAATATGATTTCCTGTACAGTAAAACGGATATATAATCTGGTCTACAAGTCTGTGGCCTCCTGTATGTTTTCTTTATCTTACAGAAACCATACAAAAGATAACTGGTGGATTTCCATGCATAGTAGGAGTAACATTTGCATCACATGTAAGAAATGCTATGACGATCTGCAAAGGGAAGGTTAGTGGATATATCATTAAGTCTGTTTGTTCGTATGTGTGTGTGCGTGTAATTACCTAATTGTAATTACCTAATTGTGCTCAAGGGAAAGAGTCTTGTGGTCACAACACCTCGTCTCCTGGTTGGTTTCAAATATTGACTCACTAACAATTTTCATGTCTGTCCTTGAAATTATGAATGCATTTAGCAATTACCGTTTCTTCGCTAAGCGAATTCCAGTTATTGAATGTTCTTACATTAAGAAGTCCCTCCTAATATCCCGCAAAGAAACTTCCTTATGAAGATTCGCACTATCACCTCTATATCCTGAGGCTCCCATATCAAAATATCGCTCCCTGTCCACTCGGTAAAAATAATATACGGCCTCTTTCTGGCTTCGAGTGTGGTCACCAGTGTTGTAGCATATCTCTGAACTTCCCTTCAATTTGTTTATACACTTGTTGAAGTGCAGTTTCCAAAAGGGTGCAGCATATCCAATCTTAGGCCTCACATAAGCCAAGTTAATATTTCTGAATATTTCTTTGTCCATATGCCTGAGGCTTACATTTATGTTTGCTAAGAAAGTGCAAGCTCTCTTTACCTTTAATATACATTTCAGTAAATAAACCTCCCAATGCAATAACCACTAGATTTCTTCCGCTCACAAGATTTTTGAAATTTCTCCCCTGCTATTGAATTCCCAAACACGGGCCTTCTTGCATTCTTGTCCATTCTCATTACTTTTAATTTTTATATAAATAACCTCATTAGCCTTGCGTGACCATTCACGCAAAGCGTGTGATTACCTAATTGTGATTACCTAATTGTGTTTACGGGAAAGAGCCCAAAGCTCGTATCTTCCCGTCTCCTCATCGGTTCCATTTTATACTTAGTCATACTTATCATACCTGTCCTTAAAACTATGGATTGAGATAGCGTTAACTACCTCCTCGCTTAGCCAATTCCAATTATCAACCACTCTTACACTGAAAAAGTATTTCCTTACATCCTGCGAAGAAGTTTTCTTACGAAGCTTCAAACTATGACCTCTAGTTCTAGAGCCAGCCATATCAAAATATCGATCCCTATCCACTCTATCATAACCATGAAGGAATTTAAAGACTGTCACCATATCCCCCCTCACTCTTCTAGCTTCGAGTGATGGTAAGTCTAATTCCCTCAGCCTCTCATCATAACTGAGATTGCGTATTTCTGGCACCAGTTTCGTGGCATGTCTTGTATGTGTGTGTGTGTGTATGTGAGGAATGGGTGCTATCCAAATGAGGAGCTGAGTACTCTCTGTCTGCCAAAGTCCATTATATATATATATACAAAAAATTGTGGGTTTTGCTTCGTTTTTGTCATTACTTTTCCTCTTTACAGTTACTTAAAATTTATAAAGGTCTCATCAGTCCCTGCTTAGAATACTGCTCACACATCTGGGGTGCTTCTTCTTATACTTATCTCCTTGATAAGGTTGAATCTAAGGCAGTCAGACTCATTAATGATCCTTCTCTTACTTCTAATCTGGATTCTCTCTCTCTTTGCCATAAGGTATCTTCCCTTTCTCTTTTCTATCGCTACTACTTCCATCGCTGCTCTGATGAGTTGGTGAGTTGCATCCCTCCCCCACTGCCGAGGCCGCGTAACACTCGCTTGGCGGCCTCATCTCACAGGTACTGTGTGGAGATATGTAGCTCACGGATTGGTCGGTGCAGTGACTGCTTCTTCCCATCTACCTCAAGACTCTGGAACTCTCTTCCTCCCTCTGTCTTTCCTAATTCTTATGACCTATCATCTTTCAAAAAGAAGATCTATCGGCATCTCAGGGCCTAGTCCTCCATATCTCTGGGTCCTCTGTACTTTGATTGTTTTTTCTGTCTGTCGTTTTCTTTGTGTGACACTACCTCATCTCTGCCTTGTCCTTAACCTTTTTCTTTTCCTTCGTCTTGGTATTTTCTCGTGCCGGGCCTTTATTGATGAGGGCAGTTTTTGCCTGTCCCGGTGTCACACTCATAAATATATATATATATATATATATATATATATATATAATATATATATATATATATATATATATATATATATATATATATATATATATATATATTAAGTGACACTAGGACGGGCAAAGAAAATTGCCCTTAACGGGCCTGGGCATGAAGAAATATAAAGCGAAGAGAAACAGATGGGACTGATGTGATGTGTCAGATGTGAAGGGATAATACGAGATGTGTAAAGAATATACAAGAATATTCTGTATAGATGTAGGCATAGAAAATTATCCGGAATCGAAAGAAGACTTAACATTTAACTGTTCTATTCTTTGTCTTGGGCAGAGAACAAGAATGTCACCTCCCTATTAACCTGCATGTCATAAAGTCGAATAAATGGGGTGGAGCGAATGTTTACTCCTAGATCACTCTCATTTTCCGTTTCTTGAAGTTCTATTCCTGCTTTTGAGTATCCAAGCTTGAACCTTCTCGCACTTGAACACATTCTCATTACCTTACATTTTGAAGCATTAAATATCATTTGCCACTTTTCTGACTACTCATGAAGACTATTAAGTCTTCATGAAGTTCTCCACCATTGTTCTCGTCTATTACTTTCTTAACTATCTTTGCATCATCTGCAAACTTACTAAGGAACGAATTTACAGTCTCTGGTAGGTCATTTACGTAAACAGGAAACTAAGTGGCCCTGAAACTAAACCCCATGGAACCCTACTACTAACCCTTCTACGTTCATACACTAAGTATCTTACTCTAATCCTTTGCTCCTTTCCTTCTGAGTTTTTATCCATTCAAAGACATTTCCACCTTTGTAAGTGTGTGTAATTACCTAATTGTTATTCCTAATTGTACTTTCGGGAAAGAGCCCAATGCTCGTAACTCCCCGTCTCCGGTCGGTTCCATTTTTGTACTTAGTGATACTTATCTTAATAGTCCTTGAAACTATGGATTGTTAGCATATACTACCTCCTCGCTCAGCCGATTCCAATCATCAACTACTCTCACACTAAAAAAAAAAGTACTTCCTTACCTCCTGCAGAGAAGTTTTCTTACGAAATTTCAAAGTATGACCTCTAGTTCTAGTGCCAGCCATATCAAAATATCGACCCCTATCCACTCTATCATAACCATGAGGAAATTTAAAAACCGTCACCATATCCCCTCATTCTTCTAGCTTCGAGTGATGATAAGTCTAATTCCCTCAGCCTCTCATCATAACTGATATTGCGTATTTCTGGCACAAGTTTCGTAGCATGTCTTTGAATTTTTTCCAGCTTTCCTGTGTGATATTTCAAGTGTGGATTCCAAAAGGGAGCTGCATATTCAAGTTTTGGCCTCCCATACATTACATAAATATTTCTGAACATTTCCTTGTCCATGTGCTTGAAGGCTACCCTTACATATGCTAAGAAAGCATCTGCTGCCCTTACTATGCCATTTATATACATTTCTGTAGGTAAATCTGCCAGTATGTTTAATCTTAGATCTCTCTTATTCTCTGTCTCTTGAAGTTCTACTCCTGCTATAGAGAATTCAAGCTTGGACCTTCTTGAACTTGTAAACAATCTCATTATCTTACATTTAGAAGTACCGGCATTGACTCTCATTAGCCACTTTTCTGACCACTCATGCAGATTATTTAGGTCTTCCTGAGTGTGATTACTTAATTGTGATTGTGTGTGAATATGTGTGCGTGTTTGTTTAAAATACTAGGTGTATTCGTCTGTATATGATGAAAATAGACTCATTCAAACACTCAATATATATATATATATATATATATATATATATATATATATATATATATATATATATATATATATATATATATATATATATATATATATATATATATATATATAAATCTCACTCTCTACCACAGGCTGATGCCCAGGTCGATGTTATGCTACAAGAGTACAACATCAGCGCTCCTACAAGGCAAATGATTGATGGTAAGAAACCACATGGTGATTTGTACCTTGAGTAAATTATGCAATCCTCTCTGAGATATATATATATATATATATATATATATATATATATATATATATATATATATATATTATATATATATATATATATATATATACATACACGAAGGGTAGGGCAAAAGTAGGAATTTTCATTTTTAGTCTTTTTTTCCCACCCTTCTAGTGAGGGATTACTTCCCTGTAAGGATGCAGTTTCCTAAGTAGCGATAGTAAGAAAGAGTAGTGATCATCAGGAAGAACCTCAGCGAAGCAGTCCATCATCCAGAAGGGTGGAAATATAAAAACTCACTTTTGGCCCACGATTAGCAAAGAGGGTGTCAAGTTCAAAAGTAACTGGAGTACAGCCAAAAGGACGACAATGAGGTGGATGGATAGAGGTGAAAAGAGAATTGGGGCACGTGGTATGTCAGTGGACTAGGGAAGAAAGAGTGCAAGAGATGGAATGGGAGGAGAAAGATTGCATAGGTGACACGGGCCAAAAGGACTTCTCACACCTGCAAAACTGGGAAGGATGAATCTGGGAGGGGCAACATGTGATAAGGCAGTGGGGGGTAAATCTGCTGCAGCCATCAGCGTCAATATAACATACACAACAACATAATTTTTCTACCCCGAGATATGACTAACATGCAGTCATTTCTGGAAGGCTCCCTCAAGCCGGAGACCTTGAGAACAACCCAGAACACACATAATGGAAAACCTCACCGCACACCTCATTCACCAACAACATGACATACCCTCCCTGAGAGCTTTGTGGGAAAGCCCAGATCGGCAATGATCTTCATCGAGGACTCAGGGCTGCTCGGTCAGACAGCTTAGGGAACAAAAACAAAACAACAACAGGGTGTGATATCGTATGATCTAGCTACCCAATGAATTGCACCTCCACAGCCATTTCACTGGTTTGTGAGTATTTCCCTTAGGGACCTGCGGATGCTTAAGACAGCGGAACAAACAATACAAACAAACATATAAACAAACAATCATGGTAAAAACGGAATCAAATGATTACATCATCAACATTATCCTTTACAGAGATTAATAACGCGAAGAGAAGGATTAATAACGATTGCATGGTGAAACTTCTAAACTACGAGGAACCAGACGGCACTCTTAGAAAATGGAAGGTCATAATGGATTTGTATAACATAAGTGCAGCAAATTCAATGGTAAGAAGTAATTATGTCACTTAATTTCCTTTTTATTTTTTTTCTTAATATTAAATTTCAAGTGAGCCTGATGGCTGCACTATTTTTAATTTATTTTCATATATATATATATATATATATATATATATATATATATATATATATATATATATATATATATATATATATATATATATGTTGTGTGTGTGTGTGTGTGTGTGTGTGTGTGTGTGTGTGTGTGTGTGTTTGAAGTAATAAATTTTCTCTACATCCTGAAGTTTATGTTATGAATATTTGGATATTTTCAAATGTATATGAACTATATATTTTAATATTTTAATATTTGTTAGCATATTTTGTACTCACCGTGGCTCAAGCGGTAGCGTCCGCGACTCTGAGGCGTCAGGTCGAGGGTTCGCGCCCCGTCACGGACTGAGGTTAGCAAGGGCATGCACTCAGGGTAACGATTACATCTGCCAAAACAAGTCCTTCGCAAGAAGGCAACCGTCCTAGCCCTTAGTAGAAAAGGGAGTCCATGACGTAAAACCGGAACAAAATATTAGTTAACATATCTTATGTTTTTTATATCTTAAATATTTCGAATTTTTTTTATTTATTTATTTTTTTTTTTATTTATTCCAAGCATAATTTTTCCCGGTAAATTAAAGTATTATTTTCTATTTATTTATTTCAGGTTTAAAGATTCTTTGTAAACTCAAAGTTTATTTATTTATTTGTTTGTTTCTTTAGTTAGTAATTTTAATTACTCTCAAAGTATTGTACCAATGATAATTGCCAAATTTTTTGAGAACTTTTGGTAAATCAGTAATAATAATAATAATAATAATAATAATAATAATAATAATAATAATAATAATAATAATAATAATAATAATAATAATAATTTCAGATAAAGTATCGAGTGTCAGCTATGATGCACCTTTGTTTAGATAATACGACCACTGCAAACGCAACCGAGGTAAGATTCTCTCTCTCTCTCTCTCTCTCTCTCTCTCTCTCTCTCTCTCTCTCTCTCTCTCTCTCTCTCTCTCTCTCTCTCTCTCTCTCTCAAGAACACTTTTTTTTTTTTTTAAGTGTGACACCGGGACAGGCAGAAACTGCCCTCATCAACAAAGGCCCGGGCACGAGAAAATAGCAAGACGAAGGAAAAGAAAAAGGTTAAGGGCAAGGCAGAGATGAGGTAATGTCGCACAAAGGAAAACGACAGACAGAAAAGAACAAAGTAAAGAGGACCCAGAGATATGGAGGACTAGGCTCTGAGATGACGATAGATCTGCTTTTTGAAGGATGAAAGGTCATAAGAATTAGGAAAGACAGAAGGAGGAAGAGAGTTCCAGAGTCTGGAGGTAGATGGGAAGAAGCAGTCGCTGCACCGACCAATCGGCGAGCTATTTCAGCACTATACTATGGAAATATTCTTACTCTCTCCCTATCTCTATCTCTCTCTCTCCATCTATCCATCTCTATATCTACATAACTATCACTATTACTTCAGTAATAATAGCAAAAATAAAAGATTCTATAAAAGCTGTGATAATAATAATAATAATTACAATAATAATAATAATAATAATAATAATAATAATAATAATAATAATAATAATAATAATAATAATAAAAATAATAATAACAATAATAATAACGATACTACTACTACTACTACTACTACTGCTAATAATAATAATAATAATAATAATAATAATAATAATAATAATAATAATAATAATAATAATAATAATAATAGTAATAATAATAATAAAGTCTTCTGTTAATCTTCCTTCCTATTTAGTCGGGAATCGAACTAGGGTCCTCTAATCTAGAGCGTCACAAATTAGTCCACTGTACCACAACCTCTGCTGTATAGTGGACTAAGCTGTAGCGCACTAGACTAGATGTCCCAGGTGCGATTTCCGATAAAGAAGAAAGATTATTTGAAGACATTTAAAAATGCGCCAATGAACTACATTTGTTCTATCAATAATAATAATAATAATAATAATAATAATAATAATAATAATAATAATAATAATAATAATAATAATAATAATAATAACAATAATAATAATAAAAATAATAATAATAATAATAATAATAATAATAATAATAATAATAATAATAATAATAATAATAATAATAATAATAATAATTATCATTATTATTATTATTATTATTATTATTATTATTATTATTATTATTATTATTATTAGTAGTAGTAGTAGTAGTAGTAGTAGTAGTAGTAGTAGTAGTAGTAGTAGTAGTAGTTATATTTGTAATTCAAATTCACCTTAAGGAACTGATCCATGCTGGTATACAACTTAATTTTCATTTTCATTTTTTTTCCTCCAGCAATTCACTGCCTTCCAGAGATGTACAGAACACACCATCTCTGATTTCTGCCAAGACGAAAAGCGCATAGTAGAAAAGTTCCTGGCTCGAGACTCGGAACCTCCTCTTTGCGAATATTCTTCTTACAATGCAGGCGGTGAAGAAGTGAGTATTCTATATCCCAAACTCTGTGAGACTGCTCATTTTAATGCAGGAGCAGAAAAAGTGAGTAAAATAATAAAAAATCTCAGTGTAACACTGCTCACGTCAACACAGGTATGGAAGATATGAGCAATTTAACCCTCAAGCTCTTTGTGAGACTGCTCAAGTCAATGCAGACACACACAAAAAGAGCATGTTAAAACCCAAGCTCTTTGTGAGACTGCTCATGTTAATCCAGGCCAGAAAGAGTAAGTATATTAATCCCAAAACTGTGAATGAGACTACTCACGTCAACACAGGTACAAAAGTGAGCATTTTAACCCCAAAACTCATTGTGGATTTACCCACTGCAATACAGTTGCAGAAAAAATGAGTATATTAACTCCCAAACTTTTTGTGAGACTGCTCACGGCAATGCAAGTCTAAAAGTGAGTATGTTATCCCCCAAACTCTCTGTGAGACTGCTCACATCAACGCAGGCACAATAGTGAGTATGTTAACCGGTAAACTGTTCATGAGACTGCTGACATCAATGCTGGCGCAGAAGTATGTTAATCCCAAAAGTCTTTGTGAGACTGCTCTCATCATTGCAGGCACAGAAGTGAGTATTTTTAGCCCCAAACTCATTGTGAGACATCACGTCAGTCTGGGCAAAGAAGTGAGTGTTTAAGCCCTAAAACCCTGTGTGAGACAATGCAATCACAGCAGAAGTATTTCATCCAGCATCCCTTTATTATAACATTTTGACGCTAATTACAAAATAAAGATGTTTTAATGTGTTTTCAATGTCAGGTGATGGAACATTTAACTATTTAACATATAAGTTTCATGATACTTATAACTGTCTCCTGTACTGGACTCATTATATATTATATCCTGGCGTTGGATTGTATTTGTGATGGCATTAAAAGACATATGATACCTTTCTATCTGCTAGAGCTAGGGTCTGAACACACTCAACTGAATGCCTGTTCATTTTATCCCACACTTTCCAACAACAATCGTGGCGTGGTGTCACATTTAATTCAAAGCCCTGTTCTACAGTCCCCTATAAACGTCAAGTATACAAGCTGTCATATTTGCATACATGATACATTTACTTGCCCTAGTCTTGGATTCTAACCCACTAAAAAATCATGCTGGCAACTCTTTAATTATAATGATGAATTGTCTTCATACAGCTGGTCTGAATTCTGGCGAAAAAAAATAACATGTTTCATACTTATATATATATATATATATATATATATATATATATATATATATATATATATATATATATATATATATATATATATATATATATATATATATATATATATATATATATATATATATATATATATGCCCATAGAGCAAAGTAATCATTGCAAATAGAGCAAAGTAATCCCCATATTGTTTTCTGTTTTTGATGTCTGCTACCCCCCAATTAAAGGGGGAAACAGCCAAGGTAGATAGAATAGATAGTGTTTTTATTCAGCTGAGCGAGGTTTCATGTTGTAGTTTTGTAGGAGTACTAAAATTATATAACACCTAAGATTCATGTTACATCTTTAGCAATGCAACTTTTGATGGTATATAGTCTGGTTTACTCCACATTAATTAATGTCAGCTGAACAAGCTTTCATATTCCAGTTTTGTCACTACAACTACTGATATCTAGATTTCATAAGCCAGTAGTCAGCAAACTTGATGTTGACAAAATTCTTGTCCTGCCTCTAAACTAATATATTACCCAAAGGATTCATACTCTAGTTTTGCAACTGCATTTGACAGTGATGCAATTAGACTTCATAATTTAGTTTTACCACTCCAAGTGATGATGACAGTATTCTAGTCCTTCCACTGTGAGAAATGGCATTGAAGCTATATTTTACAATCCTGGTACCTATTTCTAGGTACCATTACAATTAGGACAGATAGACTCCATATGTTAGTCTTGTATTACATTATCAAATCTTCATGTTTTGGTGTTATCAGTGCACTTGGTGGTGACAACACAGTTAGATATGATACTTCAGTTTGCCACTATACTTAATGATGAATTTCAAACTAAAGGTTCTACATCCTCCTTTGGCTACTGTAAAAATGCAGTATGGGGTTCACATACTAACTTTTTGCAAGCTTATGATAACAATGCAACAACACTCTAATATGACTGTTTTAACAAATTGTCACTTTATTCCAAAAAGACACACCTTAGGTGTCATTTTCTAAATTTGTCAGTTCAGTAAAGAAGCTAGATGTAACATGTTTCAATGTTGGGAACTGTCTAAACGACACTCTTGGTGAGACTGTTCATGCCAATGCAGGCCAGTAGAAGTGATTGCACCTACTTCTTGTAATAACGCAAAGATATGTTTTCAGAAGTGCCGCGTATTGTAATTTTCGCATAATGTAACGAGTCATTTTCCATAAGAAACAATGATAATGGGCATAGATACGTTTCACAACCATACATAGAAACACTATACCAAAGATATAAGATAAGTAAAACATATTTTATAAGTACATAGCAAAGCAGAAAGACCTGTAGTTATTTATATTAACATGCAAATAGTGTACTGTATAAAAGATATACAGATTTACTGTACAGTAAACAAATTAATGCACTCCATTATGCGGCAGGCAACAGGCATACACTGGGACGTGCATGGTGGCGGTGAGCATGAGGATGCGGGAGAACGAACCTCTAACTGCAAAAGTTTTTGCTCTAGCATGCTTTTTCCCTAACGATATTATATCGCAAGTTTGCTTGCTGTTTGCTCTTAATGTTTTTTTTTTCCATTCTCTTCAAATCCTATCGCATTAAGCGGTAGAAGAGCAGGAGGATGCGGGAGAATGAACCTCTATCTGCAAATGTTTTGCCGCCTCCATATCAGCTAATGCACACTCGCACGCTATTTCCCTGATGATATTATATCACAAGTTTGTTTGCTGTTTGTTCTTAATGCTTTTTTTACATTTTCTTCATAATACCCGATCGCATTAAGCGGCAGAAGAGGAGGAGGATGCGGGACAACGAACCTCTATCTGCAAACAGTTTGCCGCCTCCGTATCAGCTGATGCACCCTCGTACACTATTTCCCTGATGATATTATATCACAAGCTTGTTTGCTGTTTGTTCTTAATGCTTTTTTCCATTATCTTCATAATATCCGAACGCATTAAGCGGTAGAAAAGGAGGAGCATGGGAGAAAAGTGCCTCCGAGGCAGTCGATTATTTACTAAAATGATATTTTTTGTTTCATTTTTTTTTTTGCATGGGCATTATTCGTGTATTTCATATTTTTTTTTCTATTATTTTTTAGGGGCATTATTCCAATTTCGTGGATTACAAACCTGCGTAAAAAGCAAACTAGGTGTATTTTAACTCCGAAACTCTTTGTGAGACTGCTCACGACAATGCAGTTGAAGCAGAAGTGAGTATATTAACCTACAAACTCTTTGTGAGACTGCTTACGGCACTGCAAAACTTGTTAATGACAAAGCAACTGTTAAATTCTAATTGCCATGTTTACTCAAATAGTTCATAATAAAGCATATAAGTTATAAGCTTAGTCCTCCCTATTTATAGATCATAATACAATCAGGTCTAAATTCAGTATATAGCTACAACCTTCACTGCTGTCAAAATAGCTCTATTGATGTTGCACTTGTAGATGTCAAAATAGCTTGGTAGAGCCTCCAGATAGTATTAATGCATTGATAGATGTCAAAATAGTATTTTAGGAGTTCCAAATATTGCTGCTGTATTTGGAGATGTTTAATAGTTTGATAGAGCTTGCAAATATTGGTGCAGCATTTGTAGATGTCAAAACAACTTGGTAGAGAATACAAGTATTGCCGCTGCATTTGTAGACGTCAAAAAAGCTTGCAAAGATTGCATATATTTCTGACATATTTGTAACTGTCAAAACAGCTTGGTAGAAGTTCCAAATATTGCTACTGCCTTTAATATTAGAGATGTGGCTAAATCAAATTTCCCAATACACCTTCTGTATTTGCTGACGGTATCCAAATATTGCTATTGCATTTATAGATAGTAAATTACTTAAATTAAAGCTCCTAATATTGCTACTGCAGTTCTTGATGGAAATCTCAGTTAGGATGAAGGTTCCCATATTGCTACATTCTTTGGTAATATTCAGGGAACTTGATAAAAGTTCCCAGTTTTCTGTTGCTTGCACTGATGATTACACTGCTAGATCTTAGTTTTTTCAGTATTGCTACAGCTTCTTGTTGGTGTCAGAGCCGCTTGCATATACTAATACCAAATCAGCTTGATCAACAATATTCATACTGATTTCAATTTCTAAATACAGACTGCTTGACTACAGTTTATGTCATCCTTTTTATGAAGATGATACAGCTTGGCAAAAAGTGTTTAATATATAAACAATGTATTCCAATACAGACTATAACTTTTTTGTTGTGTTGTCGTAATGATAGCCATGTAAAATTATGCTATTTTTTTCAAAGTCACTGTAGTAGTTGTAATACTGTAAACTTCAGATACTTAAGCATGATCTGTGAATTTAGAGTAGTACAAGTAGTAGTAGAGTAGTAATAGTAAGAATAATAATAGCAGCAACAGGGTTCATATTGTCTGTTTACTGAATGAGCAAAACAAGTATTTACTTCAGCATGGTCTACAGCAGTAGAAGCAGCAGCAGCAGCAACAGTAGTAGTAGTAGTAGTAGTAGTAGTAGTAGTAGTAGTAGTAAAATGCATACTGTAAGCTAACTTAGAATAACAAGTACACACATCAGAATGATCTACAAAACTAGATGAGTAATGGTCATTGTAGAAGAAAGAACTCAGGGTGACCCAGTTCTCATGGCTATGTATGGCATAGGTCTTTTCGCTCTTTTAAGCAATATTGGACGATATAAGGGGTTGAAGATGTTTCATATTTTTAAATATCATCCCAGGATGAGCCACTTACCAGTCATATATATAATTTATGGGTACAAGGAGACAATTACCCTGTCATATTCATTATGACATGTCTTAAACTCGGTTGTGGGTGAAAGATATGCGATGACAATTAACACCTAGTTAATTGGGAAGCTACATAGTTCCTCTGGGCCCCAGTGCCCCCATTCCCTTAATGTTAATGTTCTCGGAAAGGACTCTTACAATACTCTGCCTGAGCTAACACTGCGCTTGACCTATTTAAAACCTCGGGTCGTTCAAAACCCATAACAAAGACGAGGCGGGCATGGCTTGCGCTCATGCTTCCTCCAATAAGAATTGAAAGTTCAAAAAGAAACCCCCACCTGGGGAAATACCCAATAACATATGGTGGGGGGGGCCTGCTACAACGATGCAGGTTCTCCAGCAGAAATGTAGGCCTATTCTCAACAATAGAGCCAGGTCACCCTTATGCATGATCAATGCGTCAGCCTATGTATATGACCGAGAGTAACAATCATAAATTTCCCGACGAAGCTATGTAAATAAAAGGTTGGATGTGACGGAGTTTATAAAACATGTAAATCTTTAGTTTCTTATCATAAAAAAAAAATATTTAAAAAAAAAGGAGATAAATAAAGGTATAAGAGGAGAATTAATAGCATCGATGTGATGCCACCTGAGATGATGAACTAAAGAATAAACAAACCCGACCAGTGTATAACGTTGCCGGATCCCTCAATGCTGATTCCACCGGACAGCTTGCTTGAAGCGCTTAGTGCAGGTTTGCTGGGCCCTCAAGCACGTGGAGCCCGTATTATTGCTACTTTTGCTTCTAGGTTAATCTGACACAGGTAGCAGTAGGACTAATAGTAGTGGTAGTAGTAGCAGCAGCAATAAACGTACTTTGTTAGCCAAAAATATATTGCAAAGATCCTCATATATAATTTTAACCTTTTAGCAATGGATGTAACGCTTACACTTATTTTTGTCAGTTGATGAAAGTCTTAACCGAGTGCGAGGAAGAGATGTCTAAGACCCCTTGTAAGTATTCTATTTATTTATTTGTTTATCTGTTTTCAGAAGAGCTACATAAGTAGCATTAAACTTGTGAAAATACTGTTTCACCCCTCCCCCCACATAAACACACTTTTGGGGAGCTACCAAGGGATGTTAAAGGGGAAGTAGACTACACTCTCCGTCTTATAACTTAGCAGCGGATCAGGCAGAAAGATAACTAATGAGCCATAATAGAGATGTGACACACTGGGTGCTTGTTAGCTTTATTCCAAGCAATCATAATGTAAAATTAATGTTATCTTCTTCTTCTTCTTCTTTGTCATTAGCTTCAACCTGATTATATATGAGGTCAGCTTTTTGACAGCCTTTTTCATCTTTTCTTGTCTCACATATCTTGTTCCCTTAACCCCTTATCCCGCATATCATTTGCCACAATATAGTTCCTTGGGAACATCAGCCTTCCCCTTCCTCGCCTGCATATCCATAGCCTTCCCGCAAAATTTTTCTCCTTCCCTTCGCATTATATGAGAGAACCACTGTAAACTTCTTTATGTAAGTTCTATGAAATTTCTAATACTTTAATGGTCTCTCTAATGTAATCATATCTAATCTTGTCTCTTTTGTGATTCTACACATATCCGCCACTTCCAGTTTTCGTTCTTTAGCTTTTTTATGAGTCACATCTAAACCCAATGATTCATTGCAGGTCTAAATACACATTTGTAAAACTTTCTTGTAGCACGATATTCTTAATGACCTTTTCCAATTCATTCAGGCACAATGTATTCCGTTGTTAATTTCAGTTTCCATTCTCTATTTTCAGTCAGTTTTGATGCAAGGTACATAAAAGATGCAATTCTCTTGATGTTGTCCAGGCCCAAGTTCACTCCTCCTTGTCTAAACTCTCCTCTCATCCACAGATATTCTGTTTTTACCCTGCTTATTTTCAAACCTCGATCTCCAAGTGCTTGTCTCCACCTGTCTAGCATTAGATAAATTCCTTTTATGGTCAGGTCTACCAGCACAATGTCGTCAACAAACAGCGCACTCCAAGGGAAATCTTCCCTGACATCTGATGTTATGACGACAAGGCCGAAGTTGCAAAGACAGAGTTAATCTACGAAGAGGAGCATCCTTCAATAAAAATACTTCTGTAGTGCCATTAGAACTTCTTACTTATGTGGTTGCCTCCGCATAAATATCTCGTACCACACTAACAGACTTCTAAGACTCCTTTTTCTCATACTTCCTGCCTCGGTACCCAATCACACCCTTTCTTCATGTGTAGCACTTAATGATACATGTCGTTAGCAATGTGCGACAACCCACTGATTTTACTGTTGGGGGAAGCGGACATTTGCCTTTTGGTCATTGATTACAGAGCAATGTTCCAGGAGGGTTGTAATTTTAAGATATCTATCATCCTATGACGATGAAGGAATTTTCTGAAAGGTGTCAACACAACCAATTAGAGTAAGGTTATCTCTTGAAGGGTGTTGACTGAGTACGATTCTCAGTCAATCACATATTAGGCCGCTGTAGCAGGGTGTTGAAAGAACTTTACAGTGATGCTGTCTCTCAAATGTGTCTACAGAGCATTAATGTAGCTAGTCAAGAGACAGGTAGTCTGCTGTTTTATTAACAAAGTGTTTGTTTGTCGTTTTGTGTCACTAATGCTCGCCATTCGGATGGGGGCGGACACAGACAGGTTGGGTTAGATGCCTTTCCTAACACCCCGCGGTGGGCTTGTGCACAGTATATAGTTCTAAGTCAACCATGTATAATCTATAGCATGCCTTTTGAACAAAATCAAGAGTATTTGGTGCTAATTTAGTGTGTGATCTTCAAAAATGATTCATCCTAAGTGTGTGAGCTAATAGCGCGATTTTACTTTAGTGTGTGATCTGCTCACCTAAGTGCCTGGTAGGCCATCTACACATTGAAAATTTAAAAAAAATAAAAATAATAAGGTTTATGGTGGCTTAAAATAAGCATGATCAGTAATCACTTATAATTCCTTAATACGGATTAAGTTCAGTGGTGGGTTTCGGGGTGAATTCTGAAGGTATATTAGAAAAGCAGTTTGCGAATCATGTGGAATTAAATATGTCTAGGACACTGATTGCAAGTTTTGACTGAGCTGTGGATGTAATCCAGTCCATCTCAATTGAAAATCAAATGTAGCCTTCAAGCAATCAACATGAGAGAGAATATTACAATGAAGTTGTAGGTTAGGTTAGGTCTCGTAATTAACACAGATTACATTCTCATCTCCTAGATCACATACTTCAATAATGTCATATTAATGTAGAGCACATTCGACATGTAGATCACACATTACAGTAGCACCGAGTAGTATTGACGTTATTATTATTATTATTATTATTATTATTATTATTATTATTATTATTATTATATTATTATTATTATTATTATTATTATTATTATTATTATTATTATTATTATTATTATCGTGTTGTCTTTCAGATGAAGCAAGTAGCTCACCAAGAGACGAAGAATGTAAATGGAAAACCCGTTTTGCGCAAAAGGACTACGAATTCAACAGGCAGATTGAAGTAAATATCTCATTCTTCTTCAAATATTGTACCCACCCACCCACCAAAGTACCCACCCACCAATCCACACCCACACCCACACCCACACCCACACACCCACGAAGTGAGGATAGGGAATCTCTGCACATTTATTGTATGGAAATGGCATCAGAGGCGACTGCAAAACACACACAAGTCTTGAAAAAACACTATGCTTCAAATATCCTCGTAGATGAGAGCATAGAGAGAAGCATTTCCCATAGAGGTAATAAGTTTCTTCTCCAAATATGAGTTTTCGACATAAGTTTCTTGAAGACAGGCACCGATGAACAATAAGAATTACACACTGGTTATTCAAGACTTACTTCTGGAAAAAGATATTCTGCCCCCTGTGGAATCGGAGCTTGCCAAACATCCTCTTTTTCCAAGCAAGTCTCTTCATCTGTGTTTAATTAACCGCCTAACGATGGCGGCTGGCAGGCTTCGAAAGCTCGCGTAGCCAGTTTTTAAGAAACTTATGTCGAAGAATCATATATGGAGAAGACTTATTACCTCGATGGGAGATGTTTTTCTTTATACTCTCTTCAACGGGGATATTTGGAACATATTGTTTCTTCGAGACTTGAGGAAATTTTGCAGTCCTCTCTGGTGCTATTTTTTGTTAATAGTGTGATACCAGGACAGGCAAAGAAAACTGCCCTCATCGGGCCTGGGAACTAATAAAACACTAAACAAAGAGAAACAGAGATGGGGAGGGTTTTGATTTGTCAGATGCGAAGGAATAATCAGAGGTGTGTTACGAATATCAAAATTTATTCAGTGTTGATGTAGACATACGAAAGAGCCGTAACTAAAGGAAGTCCTAACATCGAGCTGCCCTGGACAGTCTATTTAAGTCCAATAAACCTTTAACTGTAGTATCGCAACGGGCAACTGCTGCCACGGGCCAACCTAGTACACGGTAACTTGGCGAGGAAAAGGAAAAAGAGAAGACAGAAACAAGAATATGAATTACTATATATATATATATATATATATATATATATATATATATATATATATATATATATATATATATATATATATATATATATATATATATACAGTATATATATATATATATATATATATATATATATATATATATATATATATATATATATATATATATATATATATATATATATACGTTTTATGTCACAGTTAGTCCTCATTTGGGGCTGGAGCTAGACGGATTGAAGCAGGGAAAATATGATTGGATGCCCTTCCTAACACCCCGCTCTCTACGGCAGTCCCCTTATATACCTACATCATCAGGAGTTCCCCGTTGTACACCCTTCCAAGTACTGTCCACACCCAATGGTACTTTACTTCGCTGATGGGGTATTAAGCGGAGGAGTCACCGTGATATGGCCGCTGGCACAGATTATTAAATACTATATAAAAAAAATCCCCCTGAGGGAGGGGGACTAGAATACATCCTCCATGTTCCCCAGCGTGTCGTAAGAATCGACTAAATGGGGAGCAGCGAGGGGACTGGAAATCCCCTCCTCTGAATTTTCTCTTCCCAAAGAGTCTGAGTAGTTTGCTTTGACTAAGCCCCTCCCCTTATATGGAGCAAAATGCTCATGTATATATAGATAGGGATATATAAGTATATCCATCTTTTTTGAAAACCAGATTTCAGTGTTTCATACATTTTCATTGCATCGCACAGGGGTAATATTTTCTTCTTCTTCTTCTTCTTCTTCATCATCTCCTCCTTCTAATATTCTTATATCATAAATACACCTAGTAGTCACCGTGGCAAAG